>CALNHX010003164.1:0-156910 GCA_940337035.1 Agriotes lineatus | reverse complement strand
TAGTAGCCAAAAAGTCCTAAAAATGATTTTATCTCAGTTCTGGTACTAGGTAAAGGAAAATTTTTTATTGCTTCGATTTTTAAAGGGTCTGGTTTAACTCCTTCAGGGGTTATAATGTGTCCTAAATATTTTATTGATTTGTGGAGAAATTCTGATTTGTCTAATTGGATTTTGATATTTGTTTCTCTACACTTTTTAAATACGTTTTCTAGTCGGGTGATATGTTCTTGTAATGAATTTGAAAAAATGACTATGTCATCTAGATAAACTAAACATTGGTTAGGGGTTAATCCTGTTAATGCAGTGTTTATTGCTCTTTGAAAACTGGCAGGGGAATTCTTTAAACCGAAAGGGAGGCGTTTAAATTGCCAATGGCCTTCTTCAGTAGAGAAAGCTGTTTTTTCTCTATCTTTTTCTTCTAATTCAATTTGGTGAAAACCGGAAGCTAAATCAAGGGTTGTGAAATAGTTAGCTCTGCCTAAATTGTCTAGTACAGTCTCTATTCTTGGTAAAGGAAATTTGTCGTCAATAGTTTGTTCATTAAGGCGTCTGTAATCGATGACGATGCGCCATTTTTGTTTTCCCGAGGCATCTAATTTTTTTGGAACGATCCAAATGGGGAAATTGTACGGTGATTCACTTGGTTCTATTATGTCTTCTTTTATCATTTTGTCGATTTGTCTTTTAACTTCTTGACGGTGTATGTGGGGATACCGATATATTTTCGTGAAAATTGGTGTGTCGGTTTTTGTTCTAATATGGTGCTTAGGTAAATTCATTGACGATAAAGGAATATCAGGAGAGTAAAATATTTCTTTATATTTTAGACAAAGATTTGTTAGTAACGTTCGTTCTTCATCATTTAAATGATCTAGTCTTAAATTTGATTTTAAATTTTGAAAAAGTATTTGTTTTAAATTGGTTATTGATTCGTTATGATTATTGATTTGGATGTTGTCTTTAGTAGGGGTGTATTCTTCTAAAATAAGAGGTTGAGAAATAATTAGGGTTTGAGGTTTATCAGATGTATTTATCAGGCTAGTTCGAAACCAATTATTTTTTAATGCTACAATAGCTGAAGGCATAGAAATATGTTCAGTAAAATGTATCTTTGGAGCTAGTTTATTGCCATCTTTTCCTACGGCAGGTAATACGACAATTTGTTCTGTACGGGGAGGTACTTCAATAATTTTTAGGCTAGTTTTAGACGGTTTAATTTTTGAAAAATTACATTGATTGCGTTTTTGTTCCTCAATTTTTAATTTTTGCCGATTGTAGAAAAAGGGTATTGTTGTTTTATCGGTTTGGATGTGCATCCATTTATAGTCTATATTTGCTGGTAGGTTAGCTAATAAATCCGTTCCTATTAATCCTACGTATTCTGTGTGAAAATTAAACAGGTAACATAAATGTGTTCCTTCTTCAGAAAATAAATTTTGGATAGGCACATTTGCAACTAAATTGTGATGGGTAGTTCCATGAGAGGTGGTGATTTCGAAAGGGTGTTCATATATTAATTCCGGGAAATGTTTATATGCAAATTCAGGTGAAAGAATTGTGCGTGAACTTCCTGTGTCAATTAGTAACTTGTCATTTGTTTTTGGAATAACAATGTAGGGTAAATTCGATTTTGGGTTGATTGAAAAAGATTCGACCGAGGCTTTTAGCGAAAATTTACGGCATTTTCGGGTTCCTCGTATTCTGAATTTGGTTCTGGTTCTTGGAAGAAGTCAGGGGTTTGGTCTAATTCTTCTTGATGTGATTCAGTATCTTGACTGTAATATTCATAATTTGGTTCAACGTTTTCAGTTAGAAACTCCTGAAAGTATCCGGTTTCGGAAAAATCAGTGTTAAATAATTCTTGGGCATGGAAATTTCGCGGTTGATTAGATTGTTGTATGTAATTAGTTGGTCGGAAGTTTGAATTGAAATTTTGATTTAATGGTCGTGGTGGTTGTGTTCTTTTGAATTGTTGCGATGCAGGACGTTTTTGTATCGTACTTGTCTGCATGGGTTCTGGCTTAAATGTTGGTACGTAATTTCGTTTTGGGGCGAAAACATCTGTTGGAGGTTTTTGGAATTGTCTATTAGGAGTTTGACTTTGATTTCCGTAATTAAATGTAGGTGTAGCATTTTGTTTAAACTGTGGTTGCCTTGAATTGGCAAAATGATTTTGTTGGTTATAGTTTGGATGTGTTAAAGTATGCGTTAACGGTTGCGTGTTGAATGGTTTTTGATAATTTTGGAAAGTAGGTGGTCTTTGCAATGAAAATTTTGGTTGCGAGAAATTATTCGGGGGGTTATTTTTGTTTAAACCTTGAAAATAACGAATGTCTAATTCCTCTTTAACAATTGTAATTGCCTGTTCTAACGATTGAGGTGCTCTGCCTCTTGTAAAGCTACCGAGGGGTTCCAGTAAACCACTTGTAAATACTTTTAACGCTAAGTCCTTTGATGATGTTAGTTTATAATCTTTAATATCTTGGGCTTCGTTTCCCAGTGAAATTTTTGAGTTTAAAATTGCTAAAAGCGATCTGACTTTATTAAAGAAATCGATTGGTGATTCTCTAGTACTTTGTTTGAGTCTAGTCATGTCAATTTGTAAATTTAATTCAGACCTTTGATCTCCAAAATTGCTAATTAAAGTTGACTTTAAATCTGCCCATGAAATGAAAGTGTATCCTGTTACAATTTCTAACGCTGCACCTTTTAGGCGGTTTCTAGCAGCAGATAACAATAGTTTATTTATATATGCGTTTGGATCTTGAGCTTGCCAAAATTGTACAAAGATGTCTTCGACAGCGCGAATGTATTCACTTAGTTCGGATGGATTTCCGGAAAATGTAGGTATTTCATTTAAGATACTCATATGAAATCCAGGTGGGTACGCATTAAATATTCGCGGTTGCGGTTGTTCCAGCTGTTCTGCAGGCACTTGATTTTGTTCGTTTGCCATCGTTAAACGTGGAGGTCTTAAAATAACGCGATTTACTAAAGTTGATTGTTCAAATATGTTCACTTGTTCGGATTCACTTTCTGACGAAGTGTCCGTATCAATCATTAATTATTTATTTTTACGTTAGTAGGGCCTTAAAATTAACCTAATCAGGGTACCTACGCATAAGTGCAAAGTCGATTGGCTGAATTATTAATCACACCTAACGTGTACGCCAGTATCTCATCTCGTTTTGCACTTACCCAATCTTAGAACTAATTGCTTAAAGCTAATAATGTTAGTAAATATTAAATTATTTAATAAAAAGCAAATCGTTGCACTTTCACTTGCAATAATATGTAAAATTTTACGCTTACGCTTTCATAGCTGCGTTGTTTAAGGGTCGATTCCAATAATCAGGCATTCACAATGAATGGGGGTGACTGGAATTGGTGGTGCCTCGACTTCGGACGATGCTTGTTCCTTTCGCTCGGCGGTACCAACTTCAGTTGCGGGGCTTCGGCATTTGATTGTTGAAATGCTTCGGACCACCGGGGTTGAGTAGCAGGTTTCTTTTGGAAATTAAGATATTCGCTCTTAATTTGCCAAAAATCCACAAGACTGCGCCATTGATGTTTGTTTAACGTCGATACAAGTTTTTAAAAATGTTCTTTATTGAAAAACTTAAATTACCGACGGAGTCGTAACAATACAAGTTTTAATTATGACATGCAGCTACGAACTAAAACTAAATACAGAAGCTGCCTTGCAGGTAATCTCTGCATAGGAAATACATCAGCACATGATAAGATAATATAATGCGACTCCGGCAAGGAGATAAACTTTATCTACTAGGAGTCGGCGTTTAATACTACATAACTCGGGCGTGGCCAAACAATCGCCCGCGCGGCGTGGCCTACTGTTCATTATGACATAAATTAAAAGTGTCGCAGATGCGAACCTTTCTTAAATCGATATTTATGGATTAATAACGGTAAAATTAAGGTCGTAGATAAAATATTGTATGCAACGCGTGCTAAAAGTCGTTTATGAGCGAGACATGTTATGAAACTCAGCCTTCGGCTTCGTTTCATAATTTTCATGTCTCGCGCATAAACGTCGACTTTTAGCACTTGTTGCATAAATAGCTATTTTCTATAGCAAATTTTAAAGTGTGCTGCATTGTCATTTACCCCATATGCCACTATTATTGTCCATGTTTCTGTTGTCGTTAATCTCAGTTCTACTCTTAGTAACCTTGAATTCGTAAGATTTTCTTTTTTCTATACCACATGTTAAAGTGTGCTTTTATCAACTCAAAACAAAAAGTCAAGTGTTACTTTAACAGCAATGGTAGATAAAGTAGCACTTGAACATCAAGGGTAGATAATAGTTATTTACTATACAAATGGGATAAGAGCATCATTAATATACGTGTGCGTAGCACGAGTTATGTAAGCACACAAGTATATTAATGATGCATTATCACACATGTATTGTACAAAATTTTATCTACAACTGCCCAAAATTGAGAACAGTGCATTAAGAGAAATGTCAGATCTGTCATTTTCAAAAATATTTTAGTAGGCAAATGTCATTATGTCATTCATTTGACACTATTTCAGTTACGTAATGAAGCCATTACACGACTCAGTTAGGTAATGAAGCCATTACATAACTGAGTGGTGTAATAAGCTTCATTATTTAATAGTGTCAAATGAGTGACCTAATGAGTTACTTATACCACTGGAGTAGATAAAGTAATTTAATTTTCTAACTTTTATTTAAATTAAATATTACAGCTTCGTATTATCCTAGCAACCCAATATAGCTACTGAGATTTTAAAATGTGATCGACTTTTCTTATTTCCTTTTGAAATTGTTAAGGTTCTTGCTATATAAAAAAATGTATTATACACGACAATAAAGTTATTACTATTCACTCTTGAATCATTAACGTCTCGACTTCTTGGATAAAATTTTACTTTATCATCTTGTATAATAATAGTATTTTACATGATACGTGCGGGAACAAGAATTTTGGGAACGCGTAGAGCGCTACAAGTTCCCATTACTTGTTCCCGCACAAGACATGTATGCTATTTTTTGCACAACTGCTAAAAGTAAATTATATTTTAATATGAATTTATTTCGATATTCTTCGTAAAAGAAATAGTTTGACATTTATTATGTCGGTAAAGTAGGTATCTAGCTAAGTAGTTGTCAGTTCTAACAAAACTTTTAAATTGATTGATTTATATGCGTTCGTTGCAATAGATATAATCAGTTTACGTTTACTACAAAATAAAAAGTTACTTTACCAGTGGCAAAATTCGTCGACGTACCTCGGTGCTATTTAATAACAGCTAGAAATGCAGGGTGTAGCGACATCAACACTCTACCACGGCCAATTAAATTAATTTAGTTGGCCGTGACTCTACGAACATCGGCGATGCGTAGCAAACATTTCTGTCAAATGGCGCTGTAGGTATTAATTGTTAGATCTTAATTTAATATTTTTTTGAGGTAATTTTAAATATTTTGAAGTAAAAATGGCAGTAAATTACATTTTCTTTATATATCTTTAATATTATAGTAATTATTTTATTATGGAATTATCAATTAGCCTGAAAAAAAACGGTGCGTAAATCACGCATGTGTGTGTCAAAGTAGTAGAATGACCGTAAAGAAGGCGTTTCCGTGATTCAATAGAGTGCGCGAAAACGTGGTTTGTACGCAAGGAGTGCAAAAATTACTATTTCCGTCAATCGTTTATATATCGACTCATTAATGCATGATTTTGTCTAAAAAATCATGCATTAATAGACCCGTTTTCGCAATGATTTTATATAGGCAACCATATGAACTAAACGTCAAATGTATCTGAAATGTCAAAACTAAAGGTTAAATTATTCCGTGGATTTATTAATATAAATATTTACATTAGAAAACGCTTCGCTCAATATCTTTGTGGCAGTTTGTATTTTATACCTATCGAGTTCTCAATGTATCCTTCGGCAACAGAGGTGGATTTCCAACCGCCAAGTATTTTAATTGCCGCAAAATTGCTGCGGCATCGGCAACCATACGTACTAAACGTCAAATGTATCTGAAATATCAAAACTAATAAATATTTTTGATGGATTTTAATAAACGTACGATTGACGGAAAAGTCTTGTAACCAACTCTTATGTTAATCGGTGATTAATAATCTCGCTCATTAACGCGTTCGCTCGCCCCACTCGCTCACGCGTTAAAATCTCTCGATTATTAATCACCTTTATTAACACACTTGTTGGTTAAATAACCATTATTAAGCGTTTTGTATAGTTTAAGGAAAATAGTTTAAGATCAAGATGTAATTTAATTCTCTCTTACTTATGGTAGCTCATTTGCTTCAATGGGTATGTATTAAGTTATGGCAAACTTCAATTTGATCATAGCATTCTGCGAATGAGTTTTTTTAAACACACGTATTATTCATTTCGACTTTTGCAATTATCCTTTCAGTTCATCAAAAATACCTCACTTCCGTGCTTTATAGTCTTAATTTTTGTTCCTTAGCAAGAACTGATATCGGTGATCCATATGCAATGATAGAAACGAACTTATAAAACACTTAGTTTAATTTTTTCTTGTAATTTGTTCCTTTTTTATGTTATATTATAAATTGCCGATATTGAATCGGAACATGCAGTCGGACTAACTCACGGGAAGGGGGTGGGTAACTTACCTTCAGATCTAATTTATAGGGGCGCCAAATTATTCAGGCTTATGTTCCCTTGCTCATTTGAGCGAACGAACCATTAAATTGCTCAAAGGTAACAACACACAATATAATCAATAAAACCCACAGTTCAAAAAATCGTATACTTATTCAATGAAGTAATAGGTCATTAATAGGGGAGAATAAAATCGATTGTAATTACTAGCATCAACGAACAATAAACAATACTATATCACATAATTAATTATCACAATTTCCATAATTCATACCTGAGACGATGTGCGTGGAAATGCAGCCCTTACTGAGTAAATATATGCTAATTTTCCAAACTAGATTAATTTAAACTTTAAAATAGCCAAAGCAGTTAATTTTAAAGCAATCCGTAGGCTGAATGAATGCTAATACGTTACTGCGTTCCACACTTAGTAATTTAATTTCATATCGCGAGTAACCTCACATTCAGATATCTGCATGGTAGTTTGTAATACACTATGATATGCTAGGATCGTTTTTCCCAGCCCACAAACTTAATACGGGCGATATTTAGAGGGAACAAACGTAAAGTGGTGCAACCACACACTCAGCTAATTTTTGACATACAAGGCGACGTTATCTATTCCAGAATTAAACCACTCAGCTATAAGCTGGCGCTAAATCTACACACACATAAAAAACACAATTTGGTAATAACGGTGAAGCGTAACGTGAAATCGATTGCATATGAATTTGTACAGATTAAATAAATTTCAAGGCCATTAGGCTCAAACTCCCAAACTGGACATAAACTGCACATGCAGCCTGAGGTGGATGCGACGTTAATTCCAGCCCTTTTTGCATGCACGTAAGTGAACACGGTTCTTGGACAATTCTCGTTCCATTCAGGAGCATCGAAGTTAATTCCACTCAAATCGATCAGCTTATCCCGTAGGGTGAAGGCTGTACATACACTTCAAGTTAGCAAATTTACCACCAAAGAATAAAATGCCTTGCCAGAAAAATCTGGCAGAATATACACACAACCTCAAAAATGTGCTCACTCAATCAATTCATCTGGCCAGTTTTCGGGTCAAAATATACCTTAATCGATTGTCCTGCGTTAGCCTGACATAGCTAGCAATCCAACAGGCTCCACAACCCATTTCAGGATGGCGAAAGATTCGACACAAAGACACGAACGTCAAAAACGTCTCTCCATGAAATTTTTGGAGACCGGAAATGATGCAAAACTATATCGCCATCTAGCGACTAATTACTGCACTTGGCGGAAAGATTGCAGGTTGTAAGAAACTGTACTAAGCAGAAAACTGAATTCGACCAAATATACGTTTGCAGAACCAGTTGCCTTTTCGCTCGGCGTTTCTCTGCCCGTGAAAATTGCTAAATCATGAAATGGACAAATAAATTAGTCTCATTTATAAAGACGTTTAAGCTACACTTTTTTATCGGTTTTGCAATTTATTATCGACACTGCAACTTTCATCAAGCACTACACTTAAATATTTAAAATTGCTAACCTTTTGTGACTATATCTTCACATCCTGTTTCGCTTAATACAGACCTAGGTTCTGTTTGTACTGCCCTATGTGTAGTTTTATGGGCCTTCTTCGAACCCTTCAGAACAGATGACTAACTTACTCTTCCGAATTCGGAAAGAGTTTCAATTTTTTAGGCAGTATAATCGTTAAAGATGCTGGTATGATGTTCTTTGCAGATCTGATTAGTGATAACTTCGCTTGATTGTGAAATTTTTATTCTCACAATATTTCTACACCTGTCATAAGTCGAGTATTTCATTTTTCTAATAATTATTCTATTTTCGTTGGGACTGCTCATATGAAGGTGGTCTATACTGTTCCAAGCCATGGCACTGGCTCGGACGATAAATTTTCTGCTAGGCCATTCTAGGGCACACTAAATTTTAAGAATTATCAACTATGTTTGACATTAAAAACTGTTTTGACAAGACAGTTCATATTGTTAGAGTTAGTTAGTTAGTTAGTATTAGTTGTGCCGGGCTCCATAGCTCAGTGGTTAAGACTTCTGATCTAAGGATCGGGAGTTCGATCCCCGATCCCGGCGAGGTTTTTAAATAATAAAAAGTGCGGATGAAAACTTATACAGAATGCCATCATTCAGAAGTGATGTAAAGCCGTGGGTCCAATGTTACTACGATATGTAGCATGTTTTTGGTAAAATTCTAAGTAAGACTAAGGTACCTGGTACTGTGCATGCTTAGACCTTGTTCACGGGTTTGACAAAAAGGGCCTATGAAGGCATATTTGCTTAACATCAGTCACCCTGCCCCAGCCCCAGCCCCAGCCTTTCAAAAATTTCAAAAATTTTGCTTTAGGAAATCATTATGGTGACTCTAGATTTCTGTAGTGACATTTTATATAATTTCCAAATCAACACAACGTTGTAAAGCTTTTGTGTGATATACATGGTGACATAAACACAAATGCGGGAAGTAAAAAATATTGGCTCCCGCCGGGAGTTAATAAAAATTGGCCCCCGCTGGTTGGAAATTGACAGGTTTGATTCCTAAAACTAGGGAGCAAAAGCCTACTTTTTATACAGTGAGTAGAAAAAGATTTTATGGCATTTCATTTGGAAATGTACTACATTTTCATTCAAAATCGATAAGAAATGTGGTACTTTTATCATTAGAAACACTTTTCTGCCTAGCAACGGCGATTCGTTTTACATTTGGCAATACTGAAGTGTGTTGTTGGTGACACTGTAAGTCTATGTCAAATTCGAGGTTAGTAGTTTAGGTTTTGCGTCAGTTTTGACCCAGATTGACGCAAAACCTAACCTGCTAACCTCTAATTTGACAGTGACATTACCATGTGGTGAAGTGACATTTCTATGCACCAAAGTGCAACTTTATTAATCGATTTTGAATTTAGTAAAATAGCACATTATTATACAAAATGCGAAAAAGGTTGTTTTTACGGTTATGAACAAAGAGTACCTGATTTTTGTGCTTTTTAATTCTCTTTCAGATAATAACCTAAAATTTTTAAAAAACGTTACATCTAACGAATGACACCAACAACATTCACCTGCAATACGTACAGCTTGCAAAAATTCGAGAAAACTGTGCATTTTCCAAGCGGCCCACAAATCGCTAAAAGAGCACCGTACTAGCGTCACATCTCCAATTCGTTATACATTTTCAATGCTAAAAGTTTGATATGATTGGCCCGCATACGTAGTAGATATGACGCTTGAAACATTAGCTACTTTGAACCGTTTTACCTTTACCTGCCCCTTAATAAAACTTTGATCTCTTGTAGTTAGGTAACTAAATGGAATACGACCTATGTTCATATAACATTTTTTACTCAAAATGACCTCCCAACAAACTGTCGAAGTTTAGTCCTCCCATTATAAATCACCCTGTATAGAGATCATCCATTCACGATGTTTCCTCTTCCAAGTAGGCTGTTATATGTTTTTATTAGGTTGCATATATGAATTGCAATAGCAGTAAAACTGTGAAATGAAAAACCTATGACCTTTTCTACAACTGCTGCAACATTGTTGCAATTTTAATGTTTTTTTTTTCAAAGTTATTTAGCCGGTTCAGCAATCAGTTGCTATTCACAACTGAGTTCACTATTGATTAGTCAAGCACTTCTCCAATCACTCTAATGAGATCCACTTTTAAAAGCGTCTCCGTCACTTCAATTAATTGATAACTAGAACTTGTGTTTCACTTTCATTACATTGTTAACTTTTTATGGCATTTTAATCATCACTTTCTTCTGACGACGTTGGTAATAAGTAAAGGTTTTATGCTAGCTTTCTTTTCAGTCTTCTATGGATATGTTTCTTACCTACTTCTGTACTGTGGCGCTGGGGCACTCTGTTATATTGTTAAAATAAATATTTTTTTGCTGTTTTGGATATTTGTTCAAGTATTGTTGGGAGCTCTGTTTCACGGTTCACGGTGTATTTGGGTATTTCTTATGTACCATGGTGCGTTTAGAATTGTACGTAACACTTTATTTTGAAATCGCTGAACTTTAATTAGGTGAGTTTTTGATGGTGTTCCCCGTATAGTGCATACGTACATAAGTATAGGTCTTATAATTGCAGTGTACATTATGATTCCATATTCATGCTTTAGTGAAGAATGTTTGTTCATTATTGGGTACAGCATTGAATATCTTGCTTGTGCCTAGTTCAATTTTCGGTTTATATGTATACCCCATGTTAGCTTCCTGTCTAGGAGTACGCCCAAGTACCTTACTGCACTGTCTGAGGGATTTCATGGTATTTCGCGGGCATCGATCACTATGTTTGCCGGAGTGTTTGGTCGACGTAACGTGAATATCTTCGCTTCACATTTACCCAGATTTAACTTTATGCGCCACTTGTGTAACCATTCATTAATGACATTTGTGCTTTCTTGTAGGGGTTGTACGGAAATATTGATGTCGTCATTTAGAGTTATAAGTGCAGTATTATCGGCGTAGTTGTAGTTGTATTGCCCAGTTCTGGAAGATCAGTCATATAGATGTTAAAAATGGTTGGACCCAGTATTGAACCTTGGGGTACACCTGTGTTTATACTTTTTATTGTTGAAAGCTTTGCATTTGCTTGGACGGCGAATTTTCTATAAGTGAGAAAATATTTAATTACTATAAACAAATAATTTGGTAATTTTATTTTTAACAGCTCGTAAAGTAGCCCGTTTGTCCATATCTTATCAAAGGCTGGCGCTATGTCACGGAACACCGCCGTTGTGTGCAATTTATTATCAAATCCTTTTTCTATCAATTCTATAATTCGTGATAGTTGTTGTACCGTCGAGTGTTTTTGTGTGGAGCCATACTGGAAAGGTGGGATTATATTATTCTGGTTCAAGAATTTTGTTAAACGACCATGAATGCTTTTTGTCAAGATTTTAGATAAGGTAGGCAGTAGACTTATAGAGCGATATCCTGCAGGGTTCTTAAGATTTTTTCGTGCTTATGAATCATTGTTATGTGTGCTAGTTTCCATGTATCAGGAAAATAGCTTCTGTATAAACATGTGTTGAAAGTGGATGCTAAGTAAGCGTAGACTTTATCTGGGACGTTTTTAATATTATGTTAGGGATTTGGTCATGCCCTGGTGTTTTTTTTTTTTTGGGTAAGCGCTTTATGTCTTAATTTCTCTAGGCCTGGTGGGTTTAATAATTGCTGGAACCAATGGTGCATGTTGGTTTAATTGCAATTGGACTTCTTGGTTGAATGCTTCGTGGTCCACATCGTCGTTGCTAGTTGTGAATATTGTTTCCAGATGGTTTGCAAATAGTTCACATTTTTCAACATCTGAAGAGTATACTGTGTCGTTTTTGAACAGACTAGTGGAAATTTGCGGCTGTTTTAAAATTCGCTTCGTGGCTAGCCACATTGAAGAGTCTCTCGATGTATTTTTTATAGGAACTGATACGATTTTATTCTAGCTCTTGCCGTACTACCCTAATAATCTTGTTTAGCTGTTGCCCAATAGCTGGGGCTCTAGTTACTTGCCAGATTCTTCTTAGAGCGTGTTTTATTAGGTTTAATATTCGTTGCGGTGGAGTTAGATAATCTAAGCTTCGCCTTCGGCTTTGGACCGTTGTTAAAATTTGAATAGATTGTGCAATTAATTTATTTAAAGTGTTGATTGCAGTGTCAATGTCATTTTTTGTGGCTGGAGTCGTAGGGCACTGCAAAGTTATGCTTAGGTGTTCCCGGAATAGTGGCCAATCAACTTTATAATTTATAAGTCGTGGGTATTGTTCAGTATGTTCAGCTGCGCCGTCAAATGTAACTATTATTGGCAAATGGTCTGAATCCAATTCAGTTAAGGTCGTCTGGTATATGGGGGTATTAATTTTCTTGTGCTGAACTATATCTAAAATGTCTGGCTGATGATCGTTTCTAGCAGGGAAATAAGTGAATTCATTCGGTGCTGAGATTTGAATGACATATTTACTTAGGTAGGAGTACAGCTTTGTTGTGTTAGTTTTTCTTCATCCCCAGAGTGTATTTTTGCAGTTAAAATCTCCAACGGCTATAGTAGGTTTATTTGTGTTAAAGGCAGCTATATCTTCTTCAAGTATTCGTCGGTTTGGTTGCTTGTAAACGCTAGATATAATTAGATTTTGTTTGTCTTGCAATTCTAGGTTGATTGATACTGCTTCTAAATTTTGTAGTTGTACTATTTCAACTGGGTAGGCTGATAGGTTTTTCCTAACTATAATTGCTACTCCTCCTGATGCATGTGTGGTATTGCGACCTTTGCGGTGCATGTTACGAAGGTAAGGTGAAAAATTCTCGGCCTGACAATGAAAGACTGCGATTTTCAGTTAAAACGTGATTTCATTTTTCTACATAATCTCCATTGACTTCAACACACTTGGTCCAGCGTTTCTCCAATATCAGTATTCCTTCCCGGAAGTGAGAGTCTGGAAGGCTGTGAAAATATTCATCTACGGCCCTCTTAACTTCTTCATTGGACGCGAAGCGCTTCCCAGAAACAAATTTATTCAAGTTTGGGAACAGATGGAAGTCCGAGGGTGCCAAATCAGGAGAATAGGGGGGATGGCCCACCAAATCGTACCCCAAATTCCGCAGTTTTCCCATCGCCAACGCACTCTTGTGAACAAGTGCGTTGTCCTGGTAAAAGATTATTCTTTTCTTCTTCAAGCCATGCCTCTTCTCCCGGATTTTGGCATCCAACTGGCCAAGAAGGTTGGAGTAATATTCGCCTGTAATTGTTCTGCCTTTTGCAAGGTAATCAATTAACAGCATCCCTTTCGCATCCCAAAACACGCTGTGGCCATGACCTTTCCAGCAGATGCGATCGACTTCGCTTTCTTTGGCGCTGAATCACCGGCTTCCACTCACTGCTTCGACTGTTTCTTAGTTTCTGGGGTGTAGTGGTGAACCCACGTCTCATCCATGGTGACAAATCGCCGCACAAAATCGGTCGGATGCCTATTGAATCGGTCCAAACATTGCTGCGAAACTCGTTTGCGCATTTGCTTTTGATCGGCATTCAGCAAATGCGGCACCCATCTCGCGCAAAGCTTTCTCATCCCTAATTCTTTGTGCAAGATGTTACGCACCCTTTCTTCCGATATCCCCACAGCCTCAGCTATCTCACTGACCTTCGCTCGCCTATCGTCCAACACGATATCATGCACTTCTTCGATGGTTTCCGGTGTGGTTGCGGTTTTTGGCCGTCCTTCACGTGGATCATCTTCGAGGGACGTGCGACCATGTTTAAGTTCAGCTGCCCACTTTTTAAACGGTTGACATGGAAGGAGCAGGGTTCTCGTAAGCTTTTGTCAACTTCGGATGAATTTCCTTAGAGATTAATCCATCCAAAACGAAGAATTCATACGAACTAACAACACTTGCACGCAGGCAGGGAAAATACATTTTTTGCAGATTGAAACGCCATTTTATGTCAAGGCCGAGAACTATTCACCTTACCCTCGTATATCCAGTGAAGCGTATTTTTGTGTTGTTGTTTAAGGGAGTTTCAGTTATACACATTGCGTCTACTTGATGTCTTATTGAAAACTGCATTACTAGTGTTCTTTGAGCAATTTGTGATAACTAGGCCTTGTACGCCTTGATGCTGATTATTTGTTAGAGCCATTGTTAAATAAGGATGGGATTAGGTTTAATATGAAAGATTTGATCTGATCCATGTATGGAGTGATAATAACTAAGAGGGCTTGTAGCAGTTGTGAAACTATTTTAGTCTGTGGAGCTGCTTCCACTTTATTTGCACTCATTCTGTTAGCTGTGATGTCTAGGTATCTAGTGTTTGTTTGTGGTGTATTAAAAGTTGTGACAAATCTCTGGCTTGTATTGTTTTGATATGTACTATTGTTAAATATTGGTTGATTTGCTTTACGAGCTATGGTTTGATTAATTTTTTTAATGTACTCACATCATCTGTAATTTGCAGGGTGGTTGCCTTGACAGTTGACGCATTGTGACTTTTCTTCACGGGTTTTCGTGCAATCTGAGTAGAGGTGCATTCCCAGACATTTAATACATCTAGGTTGAAGGTAGCAGTAGTTTTTTGTGTGTCTCGTTAGTTGACATCTCTTGATTTACATCTTGGTTCAATTTTAACAATGCAATACAGCAGGTTGTCTATTTTGAAGATGTCGTTGTATTGTTGATCTTTGTTTACTTCTACTGCACATAGTGGCATTGGTTTTTTATCCTTGTTTAATAATCGGGTAACTTTAATTACAGTTATTTGTGTGGGCAAGCCTCTTATTATTACAGACTCAGTAGGCTTATCTGGGTTTCGATAAGTATGATATCGGATGTTTTTATCGTTGTCATACAAACACCCTGTATATTAATTAATTTGATTGATTATCTCAAAATCTTGGTTTGAGAACAAGCAGGAGCGAATCCTAGAAGATCAGCTTCTAAGTCGAATATTTTTTATTATTTACACCTTATGTGAACTCAACTCGCGGACACACTGTATGTAGGAATATTATGAGTATCATAACTACCGCAGATGTTGTTTTGAAATCCGAGCTCATAGCCCGAAGATTTTAAGACATCTAAGGCTGCTATGATTCATAACATCCGTTCAATAGTTTATCTACAGCTGGTAATGAAGTTCATTAAACCACTAGTGGTGCAATGGCTTCATTACTTAACAGAAATAGTGTCAAATAAATGACGTAATGACAATTGTCTACTGAAATATTTTTGAAAATTACATTTGTTGTTTTTGCAAATTTCCGATGGTGTAAATACTACTGATTACAGTTTTATTTTTCAGTTAGAGACATGGCGTTTTTTGTGAAAGCATATTTGTATGAAGGCCTCCAGGAGTTTATTGGAGATTACATGAAACTGTGTGGCATAGCCTCAAATGTATTCCATCTACCAGTACAGGTTGGTTTAAAAATTGCTACTTGAAACTTTAAACAATTTACTGATACTAAAACGATGTCTATACAGAGTGTCCCAAAAAGACTAAGACACCGATTAGTCACAGATTCCTTAAGTTATAATAAATCGATTAAACCTAATATACCTTAGTAAAAGGTCTCTCCAGTAAGAAGTTATAGGGCCTTAAAGTTCAATTTTTACTTTTCTCGCCTGAAAGAGGAAAGAAGTATTGTAATCACGAAAAAATCACCTTTCGAGATTTTTTCAGATCTTTACGTTTCAAGGTCCCTAGATGACGAAAAACAGGTTTTCTCAATTCCGTCTGTCTGTCTGTCTGTCTGTCTGTCTGTCTGTCTGTCTGTCTGTCTGTCTGTCTGTCCGTCTGTTGGCTGTATAGCTCAAAAACTATTTGTTGGAGGGAGACGATATTTTGAATACATATTATATATCTACCTCGCATGAAACCAGTACAATTTCATACAAATGTATGTGAAGATATTTTACCCCTAACTTAATTTGATTTTTAAAATTATTTAGTGCCACAATGTCGACGTGGGAAGTTTTGGATAAAGCCTTTTACAGTTTTTTTATTTTTATGATGTTTTTTACAATTGTAAAGATATCGATTTCAATATTGGTACACTTGCTTACTATTATGTACTGCACTAATACAAACATTTTCATAAACTAGACTTGACTATAAGAGCTACTTTACCTATCTTTAGGAACTTCTTTTACCTCTAAAAAAGAATAAAAATAAAGTGCTCCTAGTTCATAGGTATAAAAGCAACCGTTTATCTTAAAATGCATATCAAAAGTTTTTGGTTGTCATTAAGACTTGCAGTTATCAAGTAGCCATAATCACAGAAACAATGGGTAGTGATTTGTGATCTAGTAAACAACAATAATAACTCAATTAATGACATTGGTAACATAAAAAACAATCTTCTATGCATACGAAAATGCCGTAAGCAGAAAAGAAAAAAATTATATGTCAATAATGTCATTAATTGATTTATTATTGTTGTTTACTAGATCACAATCACTATCCATTGTTTTTGTGATCATGGCTACTTCATAATTGCATGTCTTAATGACAACCAAAAACCCTTGATAGGCATTTTGAGGTAAACGATTGCTTTTAGGCTTATAAACTAAGAGCACTTTATTTTTACGTTTTTAATTCTCTTTCAGATAATAACCTAAAATTTCTAAAAATGTAAGAGATAGCAAAGTTACAGCTAAAAGAAGTTTTCAAAGGTAGGTAAAGTGTCTTTTACAATCAAGTCGAGTTTATGAAAATTTTTGTATTAGTGCAGTACATAATAGTATCCAAGTGTACCTACATAGAAATTAATATTTTTACATTTGTAGAAATTATCATTAAAATAAAAAATAAAAAAATGAACTTTAAGACCTTATAACTTCTTACTGAAAGGACTTTGTACTAAGTAGGGTTTCCAAGTCCCGGGACCAAAAGTGTTTTCGGGACTTACGAGCTAAATTTCAAGTCCCGGGACTAGTCCCGAAAATCCCGAAAATGGTCTCGAAAAAGAAATAGTGTTCAGGTGAAATTTTCGAATGCAATATCCAAAGAAAAAAATGTGTTTTAAGTTAAATAAAGTATTTCTGTGCTGATAATTTGCATTGGTGCTCGTCTACAACTCCATTGCTTTTTTCTGGTACTAAAAATGTCTGTCGCTGTTCATCTTTTGCTTTTGTTTGAACTGCAAAGTGTTTGTGTAATCCTTTCGCTAAGCTGCCTCTGATTATGATAATTTTGTAGGAACCAACTTTACATTTCGCCAATTGTTTTATCTCCAATATCTAAAATTGTCGCCATATTGACTTCAAATCGTTTTTTTTAGTGTAGAAGGAAGGTAAGTTGCGAATCGAAATTCATTCTAATCGTACCGCTTTAGCAAACAAATAAGGAACACAATTAAAACTCAAAAATATAAATTATTCAGCTTCTTCGAACATATCTAAATCCAACAAGAAAAAAACAGACAAATACATAAATCGAAGAATATATGCAAATGTGGCTGAAACAACACACAGGTTTAATTGTAACCTACCGAAAATAATACCTCTCCTGCCTACGCAAAACGCAAATAATGCAAAATGTGCAAGAGGCATGAGTAGTACGCCGGACGACGGTGAATACCCGTCCTAAGTCCCGGGACTTCGCCTGTTCTGGCTGTGGTCCCGGGACTCGGTTTTTGTGGTAGAATCCCGGGACTGTCCCGGGACCGGATCCCGGGACTGGAAACCCTAGTACTAAGGTATATTAGGTTTAATCGATTTATTATAACCTAAGGAATCTATGAGTTATCGGTGTCCCATTATTTTTTGGGACACCCTGTATATAGCTTCGAGCTGGCTAAATGGTTTTAAAATTTCAGTTGAAGCCAGTCTATGGACCCCTTCGCCCTCAGTTCTCTGAATTTATGCTCCCAGGAATCATTTTAACGTCAGTTACAAACCCTATACTAATTTCAAAAAAACTAATAAGAACTATTTCAGGACATGCTTCTTCGTCGCAATCGCTCTAACAGGCCTCTCCATGCTTACCGAGCGCAAAGAAGGGATCTTAGAAAGATCTCTTGTCCTAGGAGTGAATCCAATCGAAAACCTGATAGCACGTTTCATATGCGATTCTGTGGTAGTTACTGGCCAAGTCACAGTGATACTGATCTTCTCATTTCTAGTTTTCAAAATGTCGCTAGTTGGGTCGTGGGTTCTTGTAACAATCCTGGCCCTTTTAGCGGGACTCCTTGGAATGAGTACAGGTATGAAATTGCTCAATTTTCAGTTCAAAATTAAGAGATGGTTCAATAAAATAAAATAAATTATAAAATTGACAACGAATAACTCGTGATTCAAATTTCTAATGGTTTATTCTACTTTATTACGTAACCAATAACATAATAACTATGACTGAGGCAACATAAACAAATAACGTTTACACCTAAGTCTTAGTAAAAACCGATTGGCTTATCTGCAGTAGTGACATTAATATTACTATAAGCATATAGAAATATAGGTTACTCTATAACTACCATATTTCTCTACTCTATTTAATAAAGTGTGGCAACAATTATTATAACTTGCATTTGGTTTTAGGTCTTGCCATTTCCGCTACAACCGATGACGAAATGCTAGCCACTATGTCCGTCGCAGGAATTTTCTTCCCTGTATTTATACTAAGTGGTTTAATTTGGCCCGTCGAGGGCATGCACATCATCTTACAAAAGATTTCCGCTTTCCTTCCTTTTACAAAATCTACCGAAAGTATGAGGAGCATATTACAAAGAGGGTGGAGCTTCACGGAACCCGTCGTTTATGAAGGCTTTATTGCTATGATCGCATGGATTATTATTATACTCATATTTAGTATATTCTGCCTTAAATATAGGAGCTAATTGTATTTTTAGCAACATATCAATTATAGCACTTATCTGAATGTGATACCTTAAAGTTAGAGAGTTTTACAAACAAAACAATATTAAGACAATTTTAGTGTACAAAATAGTGTATCAATTGTAACTTAAGACATTTCAAACAGAAAATATTTTTGTTTACTTGATAAGAAACCTATGGCGTAACTTTTTCCATGTTCTTGTGCATAATAATATTAATAAATCTTGTATTATTTATGGTAAATGTGGAAAATAGTTGCAAAAAATGTACATATGATATATGTATTCTTTAAATTAAATATAATTATGGTTATAGCCCAGTTCCATAACTGACGACACCTTATCTACTTCCCTTGCTTGAACAAAAGGAAGATTCCAGTAGTGGACATATCAAAATTTAAAAGGGGCTTGATCTTCATAAATTAACTCGGAATCGTCACTATCGCTATTTCTGTCACTGTCAAAATTAATGTTGGTAACAAGTGGCTCTACTACGCATTCAACACGTGTGTCCTAGTGTTCTTCTTTTTCAACATGAACAATATACCGTTTCCTAGTGTCTGCTATTAAATTGGCAATAGCCTCTTCTTACAAGCATTTAACATCAGCCAGGTTAAAAATGGAATTTTTGCATTTTTAATTTGGGCCCTAATCAGTTCTATAGGGCTTAGCCATTGTCTACTGAGACACGAAGGCCAGTTACTTCTGACTTCACGAGCTTGTAACGTCGGTTATAACAGGTGTTGTAATGACCGCGTGTAAATTGGCTGAACATTGTAATTCGAGTAGAAAAGGGGCAGCTCTCCCCTCCACTTTTTATTGATCAAGCTCTGAGGGCATAATTAAACCTCAAATTAAATTGATAATGGCGCCATTTTGTTTTTAATAATTAATTTGCCTGGGGCAAAGGGGCACTTTAGGCGCAATTTTGTGTTTAATAATTAATTAAATTGCCTGTGACAAAGGAGCACTTTGGGAGCCATTTTGTTTTTAATAATTGATCAAAGCCTGGGCCAAAGGGGCACTTTGGCGCCATTTTGTTTTAATTGAACCACGGATTTTAATTAAATTAGATCGCTGTTTTATCGATCGCTGTTTTTATCACATACGTTAATTAATTTAATTCCGGGAATTTTCGCGGCGGCCATTTTGGATTTTGATTTTGTCACGTGGTGTTCTGTATTCGTCGCGCCTGTAATTGTCCACACACTTTCTCTCTGTGTTGAAAGTGGTATTTATTTATTTATTTTATCCTATTATGTTATTATGACAATAACTCCTTCGCAACGAGTTGCGTTAAGATGCATTTAACAACACTAGTGTTGTTAAGAAAAATAACATAACGATACTTTATTAGCATTAATCACATGTTGACAGCACTGAAATGTATTGTCAGTCTATATCAAATTCGATGTTAGTAGGTTAGGTTTTGTTTGTTATTTGACACAAACTGACGCAAAAGTTAACCTGAAAATCTCAAATTTAACATAAACTGACAGTGCTACCACCAATACAGTATTGAGTTTTTATTTTACTAGTGATACCACCACTCGCTGTTGTGTCATTAATAACCATTTTTCCTATTTTTTCAAGATTAGTATTTTAGGATAAAATAAACCGTGTTACGATATACGTAACGTTATTCGCTTTCTACATTACTCGAGAATTTTAAAGAACTCGCTCCTAACGTCGCTCGTTCATTCAAACTATTCTCTTGTAATGTAAAAACCTTGATAACGTTACTTGTATCGTAAATTACTATTAAAAAACGTTCTACTCCAAGCTGGGATTCGAACCTGATACATTTGTATTGCTAGACCGCAGCTCTACCTCTACGCTAAGGAGGCTTGTCGAATGGAATGACTTCTATGTTAACCACTATGAACGGATGTTTAAATGATTGTCCACCTATCCTCCGATGAAATCTTATAATGCTTTCCATTTATTTAGTTTGTCTCTCAACACTTTTCGAGGTTTTCTATAGTAATATATTTATAACATAAGTTACAGGTGTTGGAAATATAAGTTATACAGAAGGCGAACAACTCCTTACCGGCAACAATTTAAATTTTCTTACGCCGGTTACACAACCGTTTTGTGACAATATCTCTCTGTCTATCATAACGTCATTATTGACGTGTTGTGATCCTTAATGGACGTTTATCACATTATCTGTAACAAGAGTTCTCCATGCGCTTCTATCTTGTGCTTTTTGGATGGCCGACCGCGGTGTTTCCTTCAATACTTTTTCGGTTATGTCTAACCAGCGTTGTGGCGATCTTCCTCGCCTCCGTTTTCCGTTGGCTTTACCCATGACGATGTTTTTCTCTAGACTATCAGTTCGACGTGCTATGTGTCCTAGGAATCGTAGTATCCGCTGGTATACTAATTGAGAAAGGCGAATTGACGGTTGTATTTCCTGCAGCACTGAGGTGTTTGTGCGTTTTGCTGTCCACGGTATGCGGAGCATACAACGCCAGCAATACATTTCAAATGCGTCTATTCTTTGTTGGTCGATTTTTTTAACTGTCCAAGTTTCTGAAGCGTATAGAGCTATTGGTAAGACTAAGGTTTCTACCAGCCTTATCTTTACTTCTTTACGAACGTTTCTGTCTGCCCATATCTTTGTCAGTTGACTCATGGCGACTCTGCCAAGTTGAATCCTTCGTTTGATTTCTTGTGAACAGACTCCTGTTCCACTGATTAAAGAGCCAAGGTATGTAAATTCTGGTACTACATCGCATCCTGCGACTTGTGTTATTGTTGGATGGTTATTATTTTCCCGGTCAACAATTAAGACTTTCGTTTTTTGACGGTTTATCTGGAGTCCGTATTCGGTGCTTGTTTGCTCCAGCTTTTCTAGGAGATTCTGTAGTTCTTCGATGTTGCCTGCAACTAACGTGGTGTCATCTGCATACCTCAGGTTAGTTATTTTATGCCCTCCTATGATTGCGCCACCTTCCCACTCTTCTAGAACTAATCTCATAACATGTTCTGTATATGCGTTGAATAAGAGTGGGGAGAGGACACAATATAATGTTTGCTAAAATTATTGACCCTGTAGATTGCGAAAAAAGTGGTCTTATTGTTAAGAAAGAGATATGTGGTGCTTGTAATAGTCACTTACGAGGGAAATTCTCTAAATTTATTTCTGCTAGACATGGAGTAAAAGCAAAATTACCTTATCTTCTGCAAAGTGAGAACAAGATGGCAAGAGGAATTATACAAGTTATTGGAAAGAAAGGTCTGTTAGAAGAAATACCAAAAATTTTAAAACAGCTCCAAATAGTTGATTACTACCTTTTGGATTTGGATATAACGCAAGATTTTGCAGGAATATTTAACAAGATAGAAATGGGGATTATTTGACTACTAACCACAACTTTTGTTACCAAGGAGAGTCCAATTAAAATTGTAATGTGATTGTGGATAATGATAAAATAGTTGGAATTGATTTTTTAACATGGTTAAATTCGAATGCCAGAGTTAAACTACAACATATTTGTTTGCCAAATGACAAGTCCAGAAGTTAACAAACAGATCGGTAACCATATTATCAACTTTTCAATTGCCCGGATACCCGTTTAAAAAAATGTCGTCTATTTTCGCTAAGGAACATGGAATCACAAGATTGGAGGCAACAATATATAATTATACTATTGGAGATTATTATAATGCACGCAATGTATTTGATCCTTTAAAAGATTGTTTAAATTTATTGGAAACTAGTAAAATGTACTTCCAAGATGCTCCAATATATTCTGTTTCAATTGCTAAAATGTGGACCAAATTGTCTAATACTCTGCAGAATAGTTGTGTTGTATTTAATAATGTGTTACAATATGTTTATTGAGGAAATAGAAACACAAGAAAGTTGACTAGTTTATAGATTAAATTACCCGATAATCTGTAGAATATGTTCAAAATGCAATTGCTATAAAAGAACAATACAAATATTTGCTCAAGAAAGAACACAAGATAATAGTAATGAAAGAAAACTTACAAAATTACTTTAAAAATTTATAGAAAAAGTTGGATCTAACTGAATATTATACGATTTCTGCATTTACTGTAAATAATAGTGGGTATAATAATTATGGGAAATATCTACAGTGTGGTCCATTAAGTGTGCAACAAATGGGAAATTTTTTTATTAGTTCTACAATCGAAATTTAAATATTGCCAAAAGTTAGTGCAGGTTCGATAACCATATCAGATGCCCTTAGAATGGCTTCAAGTCAAACAATATACAAGGCAGGACAAAAAATATGAAATTCGTTCAAGAACAAAGTTACCTTATTTCAAAAAATATAGCAAAATTTTATTGAGAAAAGTTGTTTAGAATTAAAAGTTATGCCCAAATACAAAGTCACGGCCTCCTATTCAAATTTTTATTCTTTTTTGGAAAATTTTGTATTACCCCCGTATGATACATATTTTTATTATTTTGAAACTATTGAACGGTTTATAGAAGTCATTCCATTCGACAAGCCTCCTTAGCGTAGAGGTAGAGCTGCGGTCTAGCAATACAAAGGTATCAGGTTCGAATCCCAGCTTGGACTAGAAAGTTTTTTAAATAAATAAATACAACGTTCAAGACAGAGAAAAAGTGTGTGAACAAGGACAGACGCGACGAATACAGAACACCACGTGACGAAATCAAAATCTAAAATGGCCGCCGCGAAAATTTACAGAATTAAATTAATTAGCATATGTGATAAAAACAGCGATCGATAAATCAGCGATCTAATTTAATTAAAATCCGCGGTTCAATTAAAACAAAATAGCGCCCAAAGTGCCCCTTTGCCCCAGGATTTGATCAATTATTCAAAACAAAATGGCTCCCAAAGTGCCCCTTTGCCACAGGCAATTTAATTAATTATTAAAAATAAAATGGCACACAAAGTGCCCCTTTACCCAAGGCAATTTAATTATTAAAAACAAAATGGCGCGATTATCAATTTAATTAGAGGTTTAATTATGCCCTCAGGGCTTGATCAATAAAAAGTGGAGGGGAGAGCTGCTCCTTTTCTACTTCCGTGCATTTCGCGGTTTGGTATCGTTTAAAACAGTTTACAGCAAATAAACGTAAGAGTAGTTTATTGTAATCTATCTATACATATATAAAGGAAAGTCACAACCCTGACTAATCAACGCAGAGCCGTAACCACTGGTACTACGAAGGGATTTTTTGAAATTCCACCCCTACGGGGGTGAAAAGGGGTGAAATGTGTTTTAACGAATTCCTCAATATCTCTTACACCCGATAAGATATCTATTTGATGTTTGCTTGCAAAGATTACCAATGCAAATACCTAGAAACGTACCTAAAGGTGCAAATCTGGATTGGAGGTGAATTAAAGAACCCTTCGTATCTCCTATGTTTATTGAGTTAGAACATTCGTTTTTCAGCATATAGATGTATTTTTAAAATATTCAGAAAGAGGTTTAAGAGAATTTGAAAATTTTAACCCTAAAGGGGTAAAAGAATGAAAAACTGAAAAGGGGTAGTGGAGTTACAATTATTAATTTTTTTCGCTATAAGTTCCATTTCACAATAAAATGGGTTAAAAGGGATTTTTTGAAATTTTACCCCTACGGGGGTGAAAAGGGGGTAAAATGGTTTTCACGAATTCCTCAATATCTCTTACACCCGATAAGATATCTATTTGGTGTTTGCTTGCAAAAATTACCAATGCAAATACCTAGAAACGCATTTTACGATTTTGTCGTAATCAACCGCTAATGGTGCAAATCTGGATTGGGGGTGAATTAAAGAACCCTTCGTATCTCCTATGTTTATTGAGTTAGAGCATTCGTTTTTCAGCATATAGATGTATTTTTAAAATATTTAGAAAGGGGTTTAGGGGAATTTAAAAATTTTAACCCTAAGAGGGTAAAAGAAGAAAAAACTGATAAGGGGTAGTGGGGTTAAAATTATTAATTTTTTCGCTATAAGTTCCATTTCACAATAAAATGGGTTAAAAGGAATTTTTGAAATTCCACCTTTACGGGGGTGAAAAAGGGTAAAATGTGTTTTTACGAATTCCTCAATATCTCTTAGACTCGATGAGATAGTGACTTGGTGTTTACTTGAAAAGATTATCAATGCTAGAAACGTATTTTAAGATTTTGACCTAATCAACCCCTACAGGTGCAAATCTGGATTAAGGGTGAATCAAAGAACCCTTCGTATCCCCTATGTTTATTGAGTTAGAACATTCTTTTTTTTGCAGATAGATGTATTTTTAAAATATTTAGAAAGGGGTGTAAGGGAATTTGAAAATGTTAACCCTAAAGGGGTAAAAGGAGGAATAACTGAAGAGGGGAAGGGGGGTTAAAATTATAATTTTTTTCGTTGTGAGTTCCATTTCACAATAAAATGGGTTAACAGGGATTTTTTGAAATTTTACCCCTACGGGTGTGAAAAGGGGTAAAATGGGTTTTCACGGGTTCCTCAATATCTCTTAGACCCGATGGGATAGCGACTCGGTGTTTACTTCCAAAGATTTTCAATGCAAATACCTACGTATTTCAGAATTTTGCGCTCATCAACCCTTAAAGGAGCAAATCTGGATTCGGGGTGAATTAAAGAGCTCTTCGTATCTCCCATGTTTATTGAGTTAGAACATTCCTTTTTGGCATAAAGATGTATTTTTAAAATCTTTTTAAAGGCGTTTAAGGTTTTTTTAAATATTACCCCTAAAGGGATAAAAAAGAGACTAAACTGAAAAATTTTAGGGGATTAAAATTATTGATTTTTTTTCTTATGGATGCATTTTAGACTAAAATGAGTTAGAAAGGGTTTTTAGAGATTTCACCCACAAGGGGATGAACCGGGTATTCCGCTATAATCTATATGTATAAAAGATAAACCACCAACTCAACAACGCTAATCCGTAGTAATCCTTGGTAACTAGGAACTTGAAATTTAGCAAGAAGAGTCCTTTACTTACGTAGCGAAAAGCTAGGAATGGGTTTTTAGAAATTTCACCCCTAAAGGGAAGGAAAGAGGTAAATTGTCTTTTCACGAATTTCTCAATATCCCTATAATACCTATATTGATTGGTTTTTACTTAAAAAGGTTACCTATACAAGTTCCTAAAAACGTAATTCAGGATTGTGCACAGATCAACTCCTAAAGGTGCGAGTTTGGATTCAGGGGTAAATTATAGAACCTTTCGTATTTCCTGTGGTTCCTGATGACCATTGTTTTTGGGCATGTGTGTGTTTTTCAAATCTTTTTAAAGGCGTCTAAGTTTTTTTTTTAAATATTACCCCTAAAGGGATAAAAAGGAGACTAAACTGAAAAATGGTAGGGGGTTAAAATTATTGATTTGTTTTTTCTTATGGATGCATTTTAGACTAAAATGAGGTAGAAAGGGTTTTTAGAGGTTTCACCCACAAGGGGATGAAACGGGTATTCCGCTATAATCTATATGTATAAAAGATAAACCACCAACTCAACAACGCGAATCCGTAGTAATCCTTGGTAACCAGGAACTTGAAATTTGGCAAGAAGAGAGTTCATTACTTATGTAGCGAAAAGCTAGGAAAGGGTTTTTAGAAATTTCACCCCTAAAGGGAAGGAAAGAAGTAAAATGTCTTTTCACGAATTTCTCAATATCTCTTAAGGCCCTATAATACCTATATCGATTGGTTTTTACTTAGAAAGGTTACCTATACAAGTTCCTAAAAACGTAATTCAGGATTGTGCACAGATCAACTCCTAAAGGTGCGAGTTTGGATTCAGGGGTAAATTATAGAACCTTTCGTATTTCCTGTGGTTCCTGATGACCATTGTTTTTGGGCATATGTGTGTTTTTCAAATCTTTTTAAAGGCGTCTAAGGTTTTTTTTAAATATTACCCCTAAAGGGATAAAAAGGAGACTAAACTGAAAAATGGTAGGGGGTTAAAATTATTGATTTGTTTTTTCTTATGGATGCATTTTAGACTAAAATGAGGTAGAAAGGGTTTTTAGAGGTTTCACCTACAAGGGAATGAAACGGGTATTCCGCTATAATCTATATGTCTAAAAGATAAACCACCAACTCAACAACGCGAATCCGTAGTAATCCTTGGTAACCAGGAACTTGAAATTTGGCAAGAAGAGAGTTCATTACTTATGTAGCGAAAAGCTAGGAAAGGGTTTTTAGAAATTTCACCCCTAAAGGGAAGGAAAGAAGTAAAATGTCTTTTCACGAATTTCTCAATATCTCTTAAGGCCCTATAATACCTATATCGATTGGTTTTTACTTAGAAAGGTTACCTATACAAGTTCCTAAAAACGTAATTCAGGATTGTGCACAGATCAACTCCTAAAGGTGCGAGTTTGGATTCAGAGGTGAATTATAGAACCTTTCGTATTTCCTGTGGTTCCTGATGACCATTGTTTTTGGGCATATGTGTGTTTTTCAAATCTTTAAAAAGTGGTTTAAAGTTTTTATTCTAAATTTTATTGTGAAAGGAGTAAAAATGGGGTAGAAGTAAACAGAAATTAAAAAAGAGATTAAAGTTATTGTGTCCAGTTTAGAATAAAATAGAAGGATTTCTGAAATTCCACCTCCAAATGGTGGAAACTGCTAGAATTTATGAATACAACATTTATAAGTACATTTATTATTTTTACTCTCATTGTTATACTAAACCTACAGTTTTATCAATCTACACAAGGAGAACGACAATTACATACACATTTCGAGGGGATACGTGAAGCATAAAAGGGTTATGAAGAACTTTTTTCAGAAGAATATTGTTTCCTTTTTACCTACAATATTGTTTTACAGCGTTTGTTAGTTTAGCGTATTGAGTGAGGGAGGAGGGGAGCATTCTAGAATTCGTTTAAGATTTGAAAGAAAAACATTTGTAGTCCGTACGAAGAACGGGCATCTTGCTAGTACATATATAAAGGAAAGTTATATCCCTGACTAATCAACGCAGAGCCGAAACCACTGGTACTAGAAACTTGAAATTTGGGTGCGAGGTTCAATTTGTTACGTAAAGTAGTGCTAAGAAGGGTTTTTTTGAATTTCGACCCCTAAGGGAGTGAAAATGGGTAAAACGTGTTTTCACGAATTCTTCAATATCTCTTACACCCGATAAGATATCAATTTGGTGTTTACTTGCAAAGATTACCAATGCAAATACCTAGAAACGTATTTCAGGATTTTGCCTTAATCAACCCCTAAAGGTGCAAATCTGGATTGGGGGTGAATTAAAGAACCCTTCGTATCTCCTATTTTTACTGAGTTAGATCATTCTTTTTTGCCATATTGATGTATTTTTAAAATATTTAGAAAGGAGTTTAAGGGAATTTGAAAATTTTAACCCTAAAGAGATACAAGGAGAAAAAACTGAAAAGGGGTAGGCGGATAAAATTATTAATGTTTTTCGCTGTAAGTTCCATTTCACAATTAAATGGGTTGAAAGAATTTTTTTAAATTTTACCCCTACGGGGGTGGAAAGGGGAAAATGTGTTTTCACGAGTTCCTCAATATCTCTTAGACCCGATGAGATAGCGACTTGGTGTTTACTTGCAAAGATTATCAATGCACATACCTAGAAACGTATTTTAGAATTTTCTCCTAATCAACCCCTATGGTGCAAATCTGGATTGGGAGTGAATTAAAGAACCCTTCATATCTTCTATGTTTATTGGGTTAGGAGATTCTTTTTGGCATATACGAATTTCTCAATATTTCATAAAGCCCTATAATGTAACAATTTGTTTTTACTTAGTAAGGTTACCTATACAAGTTCCTAAAAACGTAATTCAGGCTTGTGCACAGAGGTGAAAATTTGGTTTCAGGGGTAAATTATAGAACCTTTCGTATCTCCTGTGGTTTCTGATGATTATGGTTTTTGGGCATATGTGCGTTTTTTAAATCTTTAAAAAGTGGTTTAAAGAAAAAGAAGTTAAAAAAGAAGTTAAAGTTATTGATTTTTTTCCGTGTGTCCAGTTTAGAATAAAATAGAAGGACTTCCGAAATTCCACCTCTAAGTGGTGGAAACTGGTATGTTGCTACAATTTATGAATACAACATTTAATAAGTACATTTATTATTTTTATTCTCATTGTTATACTAAACCTATAGTTTTATCAATCTATATAAGGAGAACGACAATTACATACACATTTCCAGGGGATACGTGAAGCACAAAAGGGTTATGGGGAACTTTTTTTGGAAGAATGTTGTTTCCTTTTTACCTACAATATTGTTTTGCAGCGTTTGTTAGTTTAGCGTATTGAGTGAGAGAGGAGGGGAGCATTCTAGAATTTGTTTAGGATTTAGAAGAAAAAACATTTGTAGTCCGTACGAAGAACGGGTATCTTGCTAGTTATACCATATTTGTGCGAGTGTTTGGTAGATACATATACGTAGGTACAGCAGAACCATTCTAGCTTTGTGTACGGCAAAGGCATACCTAATATTGGAATCTAGCAATTTCTAAGCTTCATATTGGTAACAAGTTTAACATCTATTAAATTGACATTAACTTATTAACCTGATTTAAATAAAATAACAGCATACATCAGTGGCGTATTAAAAACTTTTCAATTTAAGTAAGCTTGACTATCAGATGGCAACACAAAGTTCTACCAATTAAGGTTACTAAATCATAAAGGTACCGCCAACTGTGCAAACATATATCTTTTGTCTCTTTTAATTTGGGGTTCCTGTCATTAGTGTCTTACTCTCACTCTCACTTTCTTACAATGTTCTGTCCTTTTTAATTTGGGGGAACAACATCTTGGAATAAAATGGCGGTACCTTACTACCAATCAGAGCCAGTAGATATAGGAGAGTACCGCCACGTCCGCCGTGTTTATTCCTCTGACATATGCGTCACTTTGAGGTTTGTAACACAATTCCGTCAACGTGACGTTTGTTGGCAATCCAAATTTTACTTAAAATTGGCAAGACTGTAAGTCTACGTCAAATTTGAGGTTAGCAGGTTAGGTTTTGCGTCAGTTCTGACAGAAACGGATGCAAAACATAACCTGCTAACTTCGAATTTGCTATAGACTTACAGTCTTGCCAATTTCAAGTAAAATTTAGACATAACTCAATCAGTTATTTCTGATAGGAACAAAAATGCGGCGATGGCGGCATTTTCACGGATCAAAGAATGGCGGTACTCTCCTATATACACTGGCTCTGCTACCAATCAGAACCCAGTTACTGGCTCTGCTACCAATCATAATATGTGACTAGAGACCCTGTATATTAAGATTAGAGACTGGAAATGTAGATGATCAATGCGGATTGGTTGGAACCATTTCCCATGGCAGAAATGATTAATGCGGTTTGACATTTCTAATTTTTGCTTTAATGACAAGTGACATTTCCTTTATGTGATAGATAAATCAGTTTTTTATACGTCATTGTTCATAAATTTTACTTGAATGACTATAGACCAAGAGCGAGCAACGGATTTCTTACAGTATTTTTAACAAGTCTGTAACTGTTATGGAAGGTCCCTTTGAATATACTGAGAAGGAAACCTGAAGTCTGGCAAGCCTGCGGTGGTGGTTTTAGCCCCCTTGCGTCCTTGAAGGGCGGAAAAAAATAATGTGTCAAAACTGACACAAAATCTAGGAATAATATGTTGGTAACACTGTAAGTCTATGCCAAATTCGAGGTTAGCAGGTTAGATTTTGCGTCAGTCTGTGTCAAAACTGACGGAAAATCTAACCTGGCAACCTCGAATTTTACAGACTTACAGTGCCACCAACTTATTATTCACACATTTGAATTTCCACAGCCCGCTGAGGATCAGTTTTTTTGAATCTCTCGATATTTTACAGTAAATGGTTAAGTTTATTATGCAGCTTTATGTGAATCTGGGGTAAACTTACCACCCGCGAAAGCGTTTGTCAATCTTTTTACTTACATAAGATATGATTACCTTTAACAGCAAAGAGTCAGACTTGTTATTATACTTTTTTCTTATTATTTTTTTTTTCATTTTTCAAGGACGCAAGGAGACCAAAACCACCACCACAGGCTTGCCAGACTTCGGGTTTCCTTCTCAGTATATTCAAAGGGACCTTGCATAACAGTTACACGCTTATTAAAAATACTGTAAGCAAACCCGTTGCTGGCTCTTGGACTACTAGTTGTTTAGCAGTTTATTGTAAGAAATTGTCTGTGTTTATTAGGTTTAGATAAGACGACCCTTATATATGAATATTGATAGAAAGGCCTGTTATTAAGAACTTGAAGTGTGAAAATAGTACAGATTATGCAAAGATAATTTTACGCTAGACTAGTTCTTAACTATTAATACATAGGCAAAATCGCAATTAAGAAACTAAAATATAATGCAGTGCAATCATCATTTCATTTGTACAATTGTGAGAGTGAAACATATTCAGAAAATCAATATAAAAAAGTTCACCAACATTTATAGCTATTTAAGTAACAAGGAATGTAAGGGCCTATTAACATTTGAGGTTGGCAAGTACAAGCCAAGGCGCAGCCGCGGCTTGTTGCCTGCCGAAAATGTTAATAGGCGATACATTCCGAGTTATCTTATTATATTTTTCCCGCTGCTTATTGAAATTTTCCTAGATTTTTGAAAAAAATCGTTTGGTCTGTCACCTGTCACCAGTATTAATTTTCTTGAGTCGTGTTACCTGTGAGTGTTACATGTCACATAATCACTTGCAATTATAAACAAAACGTCTAAGTTTGCATCTTGTATTGCTAATTGTATTATCCTAGGAACTTAATACAGTTATTTAACCAACAAGTGTGTTAATGAAGGCGATTAATAATCGAAACTGTTTAACTGTGCCTTTAATAGTTGAGATTATTAATCGCTCATTAACAAACGGGTTCCTTACAATTTTTTTCGTTGACCGCAACATCTTTTTTTGTGGCGAAAAATTTGATTAATACAACTAATCTTCATGCAAAATATCATCAAAACGTCAAAATCACAAAAACAGTTAATTAATGAAAAAGAGTGTATTAATCAAAAACAGTGTATTAATAGATCTATTAATCCATCCTTTTTTAAAAAACAGTTAATTCATGAAAAAGAGTGTATTAATCAAAAACAATGTATTAATGACGTCTATTAATCCATCCTTTTTAGGAAAATTGATTCATTAATATTGAAATTAACAAGCGGTCGACGAAAAATAATATTAAGTTCAGTTGTCAAGAAAAAACAGCAAACAAATATAATCACCGACTTACACGTTTTGTTACTAAGGCTGTATCACTGACTTACATGATCAGCAGCGCGAAAAAGGATTTGTGTTGCACATGTATTTTAAAAATTCTTCAAACGTAAGGTATAGTGGAGATGAACGTGAAATTTAAAATACAACAGAAAAGCTATTACCATCTGTGTGAAGTGACATTAAATTAAAAGGGACTATTGAAGCTAAATGTCCATGGAACATAAATTGTGTTTAACTTCTGAACTATTATTATTAAAGGGTAAACGCCTTTCACTCATTACAGTTCTTTCAAGGTCAAAGTGAAATTTTCTGAGAAACTTACCTATGTGTACGGGCGAGTTTGCACTTCATCCAGTGTAGTATCAGTTTTAGTATTCATTTTTAAATATGAGTCTTTGACTTAGAAAGAAACTGTAATGAAATGTAAATTGGTAATTAATAACTAGGAACAATGCGTAATATTTATCCTACTTTATTAAAACCAAAAGGAATTTTTATTAATAATGAACAATTATTTTCATTATTTGACATTTATAAATTTGTCATTTTAGGTTAATATCAGTTTGGCAATGGCAACATCTTGAAACATTCTTTCAAAAACATAGTAATTTATTAATTTATCCTTGAAAACTGGTTCCACTTGTCCCATTTCTTATCTTACTTTTTATACAGGGTCTCTATATGTGACCAGAGCCAGTAGATATAGAGAGTACTGCCACGTCCGCCATGTTTATTCCTCTGACATATGCCTCACTTTGAGGTTTGTACCACAATTCAGTCAACGTGACGTTTGATGGCAATCCAAAACTTTACTTAAAATTGACAAGACTGTAAGTCTATGTCAAATTCGAGGTTAGCAGGTTAGTTTTTGCGTCAGTTTTGACACAAACTGGCGCAAAACATAACCTGCTAACCTCGAATTTGACATAGACTTACAGTCTTGCCAATTTCAAGTAAAATTTTAGACATACCTCATTCAGTCATTGCTGGGGCCTGTAACACAAGCCCTACAAGTGTAACAATTGTAGACTTGTACTTGTAAACTTGTTGAGATTCTGTAACACAACGGAACTTGTAATAACCTGTGCCGCACTTGTAATTACGGCAGATATTCTACACTTGTAGGTCTGTTCTGTAACTCAACGCCAACACTTGTAAGTTTGTGTTACGGATTTTATTACAATTGTAGAAAAAATTCTACCTATCCTAAACCGTGGGTTTCAGCTTCTCATGTGTTAATATCAATAAATCCTTCTTGGTGCACTTATTGCCCAATATGTGGTCAAGTACAAGTGCAAGTGATTCTAGTGAGAATATGTTGCTGTCCGAGCAAAATATCGATTTAGAGCAATAACTGATTTTGACTTTCTCTCTAATGAGAAATTTATAGAGATTCAGGTTAAATAAGACACAATTCACAAATCTTCTTCGAGATCTTTCACCAACAATGGAAAATAATACCAACCATTGGTATCGGCTATACCCTACGCAGAAAATAGTTGCACTACACTGGCTGGGAAATGGTGGACAATACCATAGTATTTGCGATATGAATGGGATTTCAAAAATGACTGTAGATGCGTTCAAGATTTTGTGGATGCTGTCAACCAAATTAAATTTAATGAAATAGTAGCATGGCCCGCTGACACATTAAACGTGGTGCAATTTCATGAAATGGCAGGCATACTTGAGGTGTGTGGTGAAATAAATAAATAAATAAATAAATAAGTTCTTTATTTTCGTTTTACATAATCGAATTTTAAGTAACAGTAATAAATATTGTTACAATAAATAAATGAATATCATAATACAATAAAGAAATAAAGAAATAAAAGATACACCACTTAGCTATAAAAACAGCTGTGTGTGGCTTTGCAGATATTATTAACTTTGCATCGATCATGCATGTGCTAGAAAAAATCTATATAAAAAAAGCAATTCAATTTAAAGTAAAAGCAAAAATTCAATCTATGGAAAATGAAGCAGAAACCTTTTGACCAGTTTATTAAAATTATTCCGATGTATGTGTAAGTTATTTTCTTTAATGTACAACTGAAAGTTATTATAGAGCTTTGGCATGTAGTAGTTGAAACATCTTTGACCGACTGATTTATTTACTTTATGTGGGATAGCATCAGTTCTGTGCCTAGTAATGTAATTATGATTATGCGTATTTATGCTTTGTGAGTTTTTCCAAATATATTTTAATATGGCACTATAGAATAATTGTTGCAATGTCATGACATTCGAATCACTAAAAACAAGGTAAGTCGGATATACACTAGGCTTTCCTAAAATAATTTTTACTATATACTTTTGTATTATTTCCACCCTCTCCGTGTAAAGACGGGCTGCTCCACCCCAACCTAGTATGCCATAGGACAAAATGGACTGTACCAAAGCATAGTAAAAAGTGTAGAGTTGTTTAACTAATAATATTTCTTTTAATTTCTTAATGACATATATAGCTTTTCTTAATCTATTGCATATATTGTTTATTTGAATGTCCCATCGCATGTGTTGGTCCACGGTGATTCCAAGATACTTGGTGGAAATTACCTTTTTTATGTTTATGTTGCATTTACAATTACGAGTAGTTACAGGGCAATTTGTATCATGAACTGTAATGTTAGTAAAATCAGCTTGACTATTTGCATATATACTAAAAGTAATAAACACACTTTTTGAATAATTCAAACTTAATATATTTGCATTTAACCAACCTTTTATAATAGACAAATCTTGTGTTGCTGCAGTTCTCACCGCGTGCCAACTTTCTGCTTGCAGAATCAGGACAGCATCATCCGCATAAGCAATCAGTTGACCATTCAAATCAGTAGATAGTAGAAGGTCATTAATATATATTAAGAATAGTACAGGTCCAAGTATGGTACCTTGGGGTACTCCACATGTAATTATTTCCGAAGAGCTTCGAGTCTGATTAATATTAACTAGTTGTGTTCTATTACTTAAATAATTTTTGAAAATACTTAATGCAGTTCCACGAATTCCACATTTATATAATTTGTTTAGAAGGATTGAATGATCAACTGTGTCAAATGCCTTAGCAAGATCGAGAAATACCGCAACACAAGGTTCTGAATTGTCTAATGCGTTGTATATGCGCTCACATAGTAACGCAATCGCGTCATTTGTGCTCTTAGTTTGTGTGAAGCCGAACTGGTATTTTGAAAGTACTTTATGCTCTTTGAGAAAAGACGTGAGCCTAATAAGTATTAATTTTTCAAAAATTTTTGCTACATTGGATATAATAGATATAGGTCTATAATTTGAAATACAGTTTAGCGGTCCACCTTTATGTATCGGAGTTATAACAGCAACTTTGAGACAATTAGGAAATGATCCTTGCAAAAAACAGTTATTAAAAATTGTAGCAAGAGGTGATGCAATAATATTTGAAATTGATTTTAAAGTTTCAGATTTAATATTGTCTATACCGGAAGATTTGTTATTTTTAAGCTGTTTTATAATTGAAATAATCTCCTGAGAATTAGTTGGGGTAAGAAATATGCTGTGCTCTAAATTCGAAATTTGACTAATCATGAGAGATGTTTTTTCTTTGTTCAACTGAATTTTTTTGGACAATACCTTACTAACGTTAACAAAGTATTTATTAAATTCATTGGCTATATCCTTTTTGCATTCTATAGTTTTGTCATCAATAGTTAAACAATTAATTGACTGTTTTTGTTGTTCATTATTTAATGCTTCTTTAGCAATATTCCATAGTTTTTGTGAATTGTTTTTATTGAGTTCAATTTGTTGACGGTAATATTTGTTTTTAGTTTTGACAATGAGAGCATTTATTGTTGATTTATACCTTTCATATGTTTCCCGTATTACATTATTTTGTGGATATAAACGCATTTGATGATATAGCTTATCCCTGACGTGAATTGATTTAATTATGCCATTTGTAATCCAGGGTTTTCTCTTTCTGAATTTATGAGATAATGTTCTGATGTAACTACATTTTTCTGTTTCACGTTGAATTATTTCGATAACATTTTCAAGCGATTTGTTAGTATCTTCAGATATGATCGAATTCCATTCAATTTTTTGTAGAACCTCTGTTAGTTTTTTATAATCAATTGTTTGAATTTTTTTAGTGTAGCTCTTTTGCACATAGCCAGATGCTTCTGATTTATTTGGGAAAGTAATGTTTAAAATAAGAGGATTGTGATCGGTTATTTTTGAATTTAATATCAAGGGTGTGATTTGATCTTTACAAATGTTAGTTTTGAAAAAAATGTGATCTAAGCATGTTTTATTATTCCTAGTAGGTGTATTAATGTAAGAACTGTACCCATGCCTTGAAAGAATATCCAAATAGTTATGTGTGTTTATGTCATTGTAATTTAAAATATCAATATTTAAGTCGCCTACTATCAATTCATTCTCCAAGTTACAGAATTTTTTTATATGATCATCAAGTTCGTTTAAAAATTTATTAGTATTATAAGCAGGTGATTTATAAATAGATGTTACACCATATTTTTTGTTATATTTTGTTATTTGTAATTTCATTATATTGTAATTGTCGTCATGTTCAGTTAAATTAATAGCCACAGGCAGAGATGCTCTAACAAACACCACGACACCGTCACTTTTATTAAATCTACTGTTGTTATAGAAAGTGGTGTATCCTCTTAGGCTGAAACAGTTTATATTTTCTATTAACCATGTTTCAGTAAGTATAATAATGTCAAATAATGAATGTAGTTCTTCAGTTAATACTTGCAGTTCATCAAAATTTTTGGATATGCTTCTTATGTTAGTGTGTAATAAACAAAAGTTATTTTTATGTTTTAAGTTTGTTGAAAATTTATTTTGCAATTCGCTTATATTATTTAATGTAAATGTTTCAATATTATCATTATCTAATGCATTTAGTAAAGTATCAGTAGTTGTAATTACCATAAAGAAAAGTAAATTGTAATATTACTTACATATAAGAAGCATATCCAACCCTAACGAACCCGATCCCCAGGTACCGGCATCAGTTTCAGCAAATCCTCTTCGCAGGAAATTCTCACGACAGGCCCATCATCATTACATCTTGCGAAAAGTTTCCCATTTTTTATCCACACGTATTTATAGCCAGCAATTCTTCCTCTCTCTTTGGTTTTTCTTAATAATTGTTTATTTTCGTAGGTGAGGTGCTCATTTATATAAATTTTATCTCCAATTGCCATGCCAGGAAGATTTTTGTTGGTAACAACCAGTGCCCTTTTTTGTACAAGGCTGTCGCGTTTGCTTCTAGATAAAAATTGTGCCACTATCGAGGGATGAGCATTTTTATTGTTAGTGGGCAAACGGTGCGCAACATCTATATCGTTTTCGGTTATGTTCAGGTTCATTTCTTTTGCAATAGCAGTCACTATAGTTTTGCAGTTTTCTCCGTTACTCTTCTTGACCCCGAAAATTTCAACATTGTGGTTTCTACTATATTGCTCCAAATTAGACAGCCTTGCATTTAGATTTTTAATAACTACATCTTTTTCCTCATTCTGTTGCTTTAGATCGCGCACTTTTTTTTTATGCTGTTTACCTCTTCTGTGTTAGTAGTTAGGAGTTTTATCACATCATCATATTTAGCGGAAAGGAATGCTGTAGCGTTTTTTAGCTCACGCATTTCATTATCAATAGATGTAACCTTTTCACCTATTATAGATAACTTGTTCAAGACGTGTTTCAGTGTTATCTCCGTTTCTTCGGGAACTCCATCTGGTTGATTATCTTTTAAGATGCTGGTTGAAGCCGAGGTAGCCCTCTGCCGGGTTACGACACCTACGCAAGAAGGGCAGTTCCACGTCTTCTTCGATTTTTTTAACTTATAATAACCGTTTTCGTTGATAGAGCAGTCAAAATGAAAGGGTTTCTCGCACCCCCCGCATTTTGCGTATTCTTCTGATAAGACGGGGTCCACGCACAATGAAATTAAACTATTAATAAAGAGGACCAAAGATGAGTAGTGGGACAAAATCTCCCAACGAATGGAAAATTTCTTCTACGGACTACAAAAGCAGATTTTGGCACTGATCAAAACGTAGAGAAAAAGTGGATCCATTAACTGAAACCAATCACATAAGAACGGAAATATATACTAAATACGTTACTATACAAAATTGTTTCAAGGAGATGAAGATTTAACCAATTTACCAAGATTCGGTTAAACACCAATAATGCCACCACAGCAGAACTTCAACGACGTTCGTATCGCGTAAAAACTAACACACGTCTAGTTTCTTTGCCTGTCTAAAACCTTTTATAATCTTCAGCCAAAATAAGGAAACAACGAAAACAATGCACCCAATTCGCGCCGACTCGACGGCGAACAACTTTTTAGCCAGTATTTAAGTCTGAGGGTAAGAGCCGACGGTGTCAGGCATTAATAATCCGCGACGACAAGGGGAACTAAATTCCAGTCCCTAATATCGTAACTGGGTGAGAAAGTCACACAGTAACTAAAAATTTAAAATGGCATAACAAATAATGTAGACTACATCAAAGTGTGCTGTAAGGCATTTAAGGGTTTCAACGACTGGTGCGTGTTAGCAAGATGTTTTCCCTGAAATGTTTTTAACCGCCTGCTGGCAGATTCAGCTACTTTTCGTACAATATCGGTCGGATTTTTTTGTTACAAGTCGTCGACATATTTAATTACTTCTCGAATGTCAGCTTTTATCATTTCCAAAAAAATAATATAAAAACATTTGATTATTTTTTTGGAGTATTTATGCAGATACCCGTCACTTTTTGAGAATAAGAGTTTATAGCCTATTACATTAGCATCAATAATTGGTAAATGTTAAAAAGTGATCCAAAAGATTTGTATCGCGTCAACGCCATAACAAATTTTTTAAGTAGATTAATTAAAGAAATATAAGCAAACATTCTCACTTCTACCCATCTGTATATTAGAACAATTTTACAATGTAACTTTTATGGCAATTATTCCAGTAATGTAAAAGTCAACATTTTGAAATACAACGCAATTCACTTTACGATCAAATGAAAATTCTCCTGTAAAGTGCTATTAAGCGAATGAGTGTCGTTATTTTTCTTATACAGATTTGTGCTGTACTCTTAATATAGTTATGAGCAGCTTGTCGGTCTAACTGCAAAGCCATTACTTTAAATTTAGAATGTCAATTTATTACCTTCGAAAGTTCACTATCTATAAATCATGAAATTTAATGTATAGAACAGGAATTGCTACCGTTTTTTTTCATGCTAATGATTTTATTGCTTAGGATTGTTTTTTCAGGTTATCAAGGTTTATTAAAGTTATGAAGAATTATTTCCAATGTATCATGTTTGCCACATCAATTTCAACATATTTAACTAGATTTGTCTTGTAGTGTAACAAATTACATTTTGCGTTCAATAGAAACGATTACTGTAACACGTTAATAACAACCGACATAAATTGGCGTTTTGCCTGATAAAGGAAATTCGGTTTACTGCCATTAATTGGATATCGGTTTCTTGTGCTTGTGCCCTGACACAATATCAATATCTATATTGTAACAGTAACTGTTTTTGGTTCTGCAAAGTTCGATTGAATACTGTTATACTCGTATTGTATACATTAGGTTAATAATTATGTGCAGTGTTACTGATATATGTATGTACGATTGTCATTTAGTACTTTAAAATTGGCACTTAATAATTAGAAATGGATTTTCCACGTTTAGTTCCATGGATGCAGGAATGTTTGTGTCACAAAAGGGATGATTGAGTGGGTAAGTGCCCTGATTAGCAGCCAGGTGATATGGGTTCAAATCTGGCCGTTGTCTAGAATTTTCTCAGAGTTAAGGTAGATTTAAGTGAAATTAAGTTTGGTTGAATATGGACCAAAATATTTGCCTGGTAACATGCCATTTATCAAAATTAATTCTGTGTCTGAAGGCGATACTATGTGAGATATACGAAAGTTGTGAAACAAGTTAACTGCTGGACTTGAACAAGTGCCGAGTTTTCTTATAAAATGTCGTCCTATAGCTATTTTGTCCAATTTTGAAAATTTTTTTGAATTTGTTCTTTTTCACGATATTGCTCAGATGTTAAAAAATACGTGTCTCCGTATCAGCATGGATTTGTACAAAACAGTTGAGTTGTTTTACCAAGTTTGTTTCTGAAGCCTTAGATAAACAAGGTTAAGTAGATATTGTTTACACTGGCTTCTCAATGGCAGAAGTGTACATAGTATCCTATTGCCAATACTTCGAAAATTCAAAGTGAGTCTTATATCGATGTTTTAAAAAATCACGTAATGATTATGGAATTTGATTGAAATAGATAAAAAAATTAAAATTAATATTGTGTTCAGACTGTTAGATTACACAATATTACTATTTCAGTCAAAAAACTAAAAGTAGAAATTATTTATATTTATTTCATTTGAAAGGCATTATTCTGTGTTCAATATTTTAACTGATGGTATGAATTTAGATATAGAATACATAGCCAAATTGGATATTGTTGAAATGTATAGAATTTATGGTTATACTGCTAATACGGCAATGAAGTAAGCATGTAGAATAAATATAATAAGATGTAATGCTAGAAGACGAAATGGGATTAAAAATAACAACTGGTTTGCCTAATATAATATGGAAAACTTGTAATGATGTACTTTAGAAGTATAACTATTTGACAATAGGCAAAGCATTTGTGGCCGAGTTAGTACATTACGGTCGAGCCCGTTAGGGCGCAACACGTGATCTAGCAAAACCATAAACGCAACTACTGACCGTGTGTGGTATTGAAGATTTCGTTATGTAGCGGTATTTTCTTAAGCATAAGAGAAAATATTTCTATGTCACCAACATCATTAATTGATTTATCATTGTTGCTTACCAAATCACGATGATTAACCATTGTTTTTGTGGTCATGGCTACTTGATAATTGCAAGTTTTAATGACAAACCAGATAATTTTAAAGTAAACAGTTACTTTTACGCTTATGAACTGACAGTATCTTATTTTTACGGTTTTTAAATTCGTTTCAGGTAGTGATCCAATTTTTTTAATGTTACCGACAGCAAAGCCAGAGCTTAAACAGATTTTAAAGATGGTTAAAGTGTATCTTGCAGTCAAGTCTAGTTTACGACATTTTTATTTTTCTATTGATGCATGCATTTGTGGAAATTAACATAAGATGAAAACATCTTTCAAATAAAAATATATTACCGGTGATGGGATTCGAACTTCAACGCAATGCGAAAGAGCCCGCGCATCCGATTTCATTGTTTGGCGTTAGACCAAGGGTTAGCGGGCGTTCGCCGCCTGGGCCATCTAGACTCTTCGAATTTCTACGATGCAGCTTTATTTAACCTTTTCGCACTAGGCATGGATTTAACTTTGATGCAGCCCAGTATTAACCATATCACGCAGCGGAAAATACATCATATTTTTTACAACAATAAATCAATACAGATAATTCTTTCGCTAAAAATTTTTTCATTCGTTTTTACACATTTTATACGCCTGTAGTGTACCTTTATGTGTAATAGCCTTCAAAATACCTCGATTCTGAAACTTATACCTTACAGTCCCGTAAACTTTCTTTAAACAATTTCTATAACATCAGTTAAAAATACCTATCGCGAAATTTATTGCTTCTTGGCAATTTTGAATTCAATTACACTGAAATTGTTTGCGTACAGCCATGTGTTTTGCTGTAAATTTGAAGGTTAAACTGTCAGACCAGAATATTTGGACATTTGCCATACTTATGCATAAATTATACCCAATAGTAAATATTTTACCAGATGTTACAACCCAACCCTTTGATCAGAGTTTTCTCATGCTAAGCCGGAGCGTTTATTTTTAAATTCGATTGCCAATAAATAAAATAGAAAAAGCAATAAAACCTTTATTTTGCAGTAAAATACAAAGCACAAATTTTAATAAACAATAAGATTGACAACATATGGAATTCCTTCTTAAAACTAAATTATTTTTATTTGGGTGATATCCGTAATTATTCATTAATTATCACCATTTAAAGCGTCGGTGTCATCGCAACATGTTGGCGTCTACTAATTCCATATATCAGTCCCAAACAAGAGTTCTGCATAAGCTGAACACGTCTGATATTCGTACTATTCCAACAAGACCTAACTAATTTAAAACAGAAAATGCCACTGTCTGGGACTTTATCTTTTAAGCTACATCTCTGGAACTTCAAATTCACATTTGCGGTGTGTGCAAAAATATACAAATCCTACCCTAGGTGGTGAACTGGACAGGTACCACAAATACGTAAGACTTATTTTCATAACAGTTGAGAGCTTATTTTATTAAAACAAATTCCTTTTAACATCATAAAGCAAAGCAGAGTCTGTAAAAATATTGAAACAATCTCTGAAAATAATATCACTATTTACGAGATACGCTAGAGTAATAATGTACCTAGAGCAGGATAAAAAGACTTAGAGCACTAATTATTTCTTATTTTTAACTCAATGTGCTTTTCCGTAAGCAATATTTCTTTATATAGTACAGGGCATTAAGCCTAATTGACCTAAAAATAAAGTATAAAGCTAAAAATTGCTGTGAATGTACTTTATGACATACTGAATGAGAATCTGTGGTGTTGAAGCACTTGCGTGTTGGGATGTAGCCGCCATCTTAGAAATAATAATATAAAGTAATGTTTGAGGGGAAAATTTTATTTTAAAAATTAAGAATAAAATATATACCCAAAAATGTGTAGATATTAGCTTTTTAGCTCACCTCATATGTGAACAAAAATAATTTTTGCATATTTAAATTGAATTGTAAATAAACCAGTAAGATGCATAAGAAAATGTTTTTAAAGTATTTAATAAAAAAGCAAGGTAACCACTTTTGTCAGATTAAATGACTGTTGAAGAGTGTTGAAAATTATGTACAGTCGTGCTCAGTAAAGTGTTCTACAGCTTTGTGTTGTATATAGAAATATTTTGAAAGCGTACATTCAGGTCTACCTAATTAAAGATACAGTGTGAGCCTTTGTTGAGCAAAAACACAACTACCAATAAACTTATAACTGTCTCTGTACAACAGATTTTTAAACACGACTGTACAAAATAGGAAACAATATTTTAATGTTTCTAAGAATATTGAAAAGTTTAAGGAAACACTGACCAACGTAAATTGTATTAATTCGTAAAGAAAAATGCAATCGGTATAATTTGACTCTGAACCATAGCGCCAATAAGCATGAGTAATCTGATTGCTAGCCTGACTCTTTACTCGCTAGGCTAAAAAAAGCTGCCTCGCGTACTTCCTTATCGTTGCATCATGAAGCACGCGGTGGTGACAGGGCCGATCGAATACGAAGTGTACTTGATCGGTGCTGACGAATACGTGACACACGCCACCAGACAGGTACAACACACGTTTATCTATAAGGATACCAACAGAAACATGTTGAAAATAAACGCATCATAGGAAGACTTTAAAAATAAGGCTGGTCACTTATTACACTCAGATATAACAAAAACATCTTTAATTAGTTTTACTTTCTTGCGATGTGCCTGTTTTGTTACTGTCATTTGAGATGTTTCTATTATGCCACTCATTATGTCTCCATTGCAATCATCGAAAGCGTCTTTTTATTTTTTTTGTCATGCACTTTTGACGTTTGTTCTGGTATTCGGTAGTTCTCGTTTACAGCTATTCTACGTTTATTTAGTGGGGATTACTTGTCACTGGTTTACTTTGTTCTTGTACTACGTTCAATGTTCATATACACCTTTGCTCGTACGAAACCTGTATTGCTATTTTTATGAAAGCCTGTTAATTTTTCACATGTGGTCGCCATATTGAATCTGCCATTTTGATTACAGCAATTTTGATTTTATATTTCTAACCAGTGACCCAAAATTCCCCTGTATACCAATTTTTGCTTGAGCTCAACTTCATCCTAGGTTTTAGCCAGCTTTTTCGAATTTGAATCCACTGTGTAGCGTATGTTTGCGTGTATCCCGCACAGCCTGAAACATTAGATATTCAGAAGCAGCGTACTCAAATCTATATCTTTACCAATTTTTAGATTTATACTTTGTTTTGAGAAATTTTAACTGATATTGGGCTATTTACCCTGGTCTTCTACTCAGTAAAACAGCCCGCTGAACTTCTTCGTCAGAAGAAAATCGGCGATGTCGTAGAATAAATAATAATCGCAAGGAGCCATATCGGAGTTACGCTGAATGATCTAGCTTAAGGAATCATAATCTTTGCATCAAAGCCTCAACAGGGCCCTGTGCACTTTTGCATTGTCGTGAAGAATCAGAACCCCTTCAACAAATTTGAGCGCGTTTCCTGTATAGCACGATGTAGTTTCTCAAGTGTGCTAGAATAGGAATTGAAGGGGATTATTTTACCGTTTTCCCTATGTAATCACTTAAAAGAATGCCCTAAGATCCGAAAAAACTATAAGCTTGCCTGCAGACTCTTATGAACCCACTGCATTAATTGTTGCCTGATCTCGCAATTCGAATAATGGACCCAGACTTCATCTGCTGTCACCATTTGCACAATGTATCTGGATAATTTTTCAGTAAATCCAAATTGCTTGAAGAAATCTGTCAACGGCAACCTTTCTGTTCAGGAGTCAGAAGTCTTGCAACCCATCTCATTGCTCATTCCCAGCTTTTTATGCAAAATGTTTAGAAAAGTTGGTTCGGATACCCTCATCGCTACTGCGAGCTCTGCTACCTTCAAACTTGTATAATCTTCGGTACGTGGCCTTCTACAGTTAAAAATTGTATTTATATTCGGTGCTTTAATTCAACTTCATATTTAATGACGAACTGCCACACAAGAAAGCAACGGGGTGCCATAAATAGATGGCATTTTGCAAATTAACTATTATTAATAGTAGATTATGTTATTAGGAGTAAAAGTGATACTTTATGTGGCGAAGCTGAAGTTTATTTAGCCGAACATTAGTGAGGCAAATAATTCAGCTAAGCCACATAAAGTCACTTTTACTCCGAATAACATATACTATTTTATCCGCAAATGTATTCAGGTAAATTTCATTAATATACATTTTAAAAAAAGGATTCATCGGCCGGGAATCAAACCCAGGCCACCCGCGTGACAGGCGAGCACTCTACCCCTGCGCCAACCTCTGTTGTTCAAATAACGCGCTACTGTAATGATATATGAACATACTGAATCACCCGAGCTAATAGCACACGACCACAGCAGCTGTCACATCATAACCCACAGCTGCAGATACTCCGATCCGCTGCTTAAAGGTTTATTTACATTAAAACTTTTTCGTACTCTTTTTGAAAATAAAAACCGGCCTACGATCTAAGTCTAAAAATTTGCAAAATTTTAAGCAATCATACAATTTAATCGGTCCAGTATCTTCGGAGGAGATAGCGAACAAACATAGAAAGAAAGAGAGCAACGATTTTGTGTGCTTAGGCAGATAAATTACGCAAAAGTTGCTATTTTATTTGCTTAGGCATATAAAGTGACACTTTTACCTTGTCAATAAGGACACATAAGTTGTCACTTTTGTGACGTTTGCGGATAAAAGTAGTTTATTATGCTAAGTACTACGACGCTTGCTGTAATGTTTGTTTTCATGGTTAGGTAGATTGTTAATCTAGTGCCTCTCATACGAATGCGTCTATACGAGTATTAGCTTAAAGAAACATCATTTTGCAAAAATTTTATTTAACGAAAACGCACCGTTAAAAATCGAAACATCTTAAAAATTTTCCTGTTGGTAAATAAAGTTCAAAATCTAGCCCAAAAACGGTTCTCTTTGTTTCTGATACTATTTTTAGTATAACTAACAAGGTTTATTTTAATGTTAAATAATGAAGTGAATAATCCCCATTTTAGCCATTTTCTCATCTTCCTAGTTCACTCAGCTGAATCGCACACAAAAAGTATGAATTGAATGAACAAAAATCATATATGGACCATCAATTACGTTACCACTGTGCAAAGAAATTTGAAAATCACGAAACTCGCAACTTCTTTTCTGAATTTCTAATACTAATTTCTAAAATGGGATGTATTCCCTAATTCCGGTGAGCACTATACAGGATGTTACGAAATTCGCGGATAAGGACTAAACCACGTTATTCTACATTAAAAACTGAACAAAAAATTCCTTTACCATTTTTCGTCCAGGTCCGTACATTTTAAGCTACCGCTATTTTAGAATTCTAAAACAGTAAAAACAACATAGTTTTCAAATGTTCACTGTTAACAATTATTATTTAAAAAAATTAAGGAAAACTGTTTACTTAATCACCTAATGTAACATTTGCTCGAAATGGTCCCCGTAGGCAATTATGCATGCCACCGCACGTTGTTCTACCGCTCGAATAGAATGTCTTACCATTACCGGCGTTATCTCTCGCCCCCCTGAATTACGCGGTTTTGAAGCTCATTTGGGTTGGGTTCCGGTGTTCTGTACACCAACGGTTTTAAATGACCCCACAAAAAAGAAATCACAAGGATTTAAATCTGGTGAACCAGGCGGCCAACTAAGTGGACCACCCCTTACTCCAATACAGCGTTCTAAGTAGTTATGATTAAGGTATTCTCGCACATTTAACGCAAAATGAGGACCCGCTCCATTATCCATAAATACCATATATCGACATTTAAAGCAACGTCTTCTAATAACTCGGGAAGATCTTGTTGGAGAAAATTGAGATACGTTTGACCATTAAGCGATTTGACAAAAGGTGAATAAACTAAAAGGAAAATGAGATTGATATGAGTAATAACAGAATAGAAAAGTTTATACTGAAATGTCTTACCAGATGGTTACCCAACAATCCACCCCATACATTTAAGCTAAAACGTTGCTGGTGATTTCTTATTCTAACTGCACGAGAATTTGCATGATTTCATTGGTGTTCATTGTGCACGTTAAAAACACCATCACATGTAAAAAGACATTCGCCTGTCCAGAGAATTGAATCTTTCAATGAGCAAGGTAGCATTCACAAAACTTTATTCGAAGTAGATAATCGGTGTTTTGCAAGTGATGCAACTGCGTATAGTGGCATGGATGTTGTTGATCACGATCTAGAACACGCCATACGAGGGTGGAGTTAATTCTCAATTTCCTGGCCACAGATCTAGTGCTTCGTTCAAGATTATTGTTTATAAAATAAAGAACCAGCATCTACACTTGGTGGCACAGCAACACTCTAGTCCAGTCAAATTAGATATTTACTTGACAAAAATTCTACCTTAAAAGTGAACATGTATTTTTATAGAAAAAAATCCGTAGAATTTAATGAACTATAATGTAACAGCTGAATCAGTGGAAAAGTGATTCAAAATGGCGGACAAAGTAATGAAAAACGGTTTTTTGCATAAAAAATGCACAAAAGCAATTTAAAAATGTTTAAAAATATGCACTTATGTAGCTTAAAAAACAAATAAAACAAGCTTTCGATGGTCAAAATCGATTAATTAGAAAAAAAGGTATCGTCAAAAAACCGCTAAAAATGGCCGATTCTTCAATTGTTCGTAACTTTAAAAAAAAAACTGATATAACGTTGAAATTTTCAGAACACGTAGTACTCGGCAAGCAAAAAAAACGCACGGTTTTGAAATTTGCAAAAATTTTGATTAGTTTTTGCATAAATCAATTTTTTCGAAAAAAAATACGTTTTCGCAGCAATTGATTTACTCAGGTTGCAGAAGTCCTACAACAATCAGCGTAGGCTTATCGTTTTGCACTTGCAAATATGTGCAAATTCAATTTGAAGTAACCTTTTTTTACGAGCACAAAATGTTGAATATTTTTGTCAATTTTAATTGTATGTACCGAACTTACATCAGCACCATTCGATAGCTGTCAACTTTCTACGAATTTAAATGCGCTTTTGTTTATTTTAACAACAAAATATACTTAACTTCAGATTCGTGGTCTTTATAAGACTGGCTGTTGGTGTAATTATATATCACAGTCTCAGTGTGTCAAAGAATATTTGGTTGGTCTTTTGTCAGCTTATGTCTGGGTGGGCAATAAACTGCAGTAATAGTTATCTCATACTCAAAGGTTTGTACTTTTATAGATGTTTATATTATGTAACAATTTCTTGTAAATAATTTAATATTTAATATTTCTTATAATCCAGTTGTTAATAAAAAAAAAATTCATGTTTAATGATAGTTTAAAAATGAAATAATTAGTTGCTATAATTATTCTTCGAATTAATATTATGATTCTTATAATAATTATTAGAATCACTATAAAAATTTAGAAAAAGAAAGGATATTCTGAGTACATTGTGCAGGCCGAGTAAATGCCGAGTGGAGCGGCCCACTACGAGTTTCTCCGCACAACGAACGCCACTCGTCACGGCACCGCTCTGAACGGAACATGCATTTTGCGACGCCTAATGTAAACCGGTTATCAATAAATAATACACGGTCAATAACTGCGAAATAATTTTTATATTATACTAGAAATCTTCAGCTAAAGTGTGTGCAAATTTCAGCCCTTAATATTAATAAATTAATGTGCAGCGATTTTTTGAAAAAAAAAGTGCCTCGGCTTCTATGGGTGGTACAGTAATCTTTTTTAAAATTCGGAGAAAATTGGCAGCTATCGAATGGTGCTGTAGAACTTCTGCAACATGAGTAAATCAATTTCGGCGAAAACGTATTTTTTCGAAAAAATTGATTTATGCAAAAACTAATCAACATTTTTGCAAATCTCACAAACGTACGTTTTCTGCTCACCGAGTACTATGTTTTCTGAAAGTTTCAACTTTATATAAGTTTTGTTTTTAAAGTTACGAACAATTGAAGAATCGGTCATTTTTAGTGGTTTTTTGGCGATAACTTTTTTCTAATTAATCGATTTTGACCATCAAAAGCTTGTTTTATTTGTTATTTTAAGATACATAGGCGTATATTTTAAAACTAAAATTAAATTGCTTTTGTGCATTTTTGTATGCGAAAAACCGTTTTTTCATTACTTTGACCGCCATTTTGAATCACTTCTCCACTGATTCAGCTGTTACTTTGTAGTTCATTGAATTCTACGGATTTTTTTCTATAAAAATACATTTTCACTTTTCAGGTAGTATTCTTGTCAAAAAACGAGGTATTTTCGACAATTTGACTGGACTACTACAATTGAACAGAATGCGATCCTCCAATCTTCTAAAAACGTTAATGATTGGTCGTCGCCGCAAAGGAAATCGTTCACCGTATAATCGAACTGCTTGCTCTGCTCGATTATTAGAAGCTCCGAGAGCATGTCATAATATTCTCAATTAGAAAAATTACCAGCCATTTTTCGAAAACACACAGGAGAATATGAACTTAACAAAGCTTCTGTCAATAAATTATTCTAAACAATCATTTGTTTCTCGACATGTGACATTTGTTAGGCCACTTGATTCAACATTAAAAATATATGTAGTTATTAAAGTAAGGTTTTATCGAAAAATGGCAAAAGAATGTTTTGTTCAGTTTTTAATGTAGAATAACGTAGTATAATCCGTATCCGCGAATTTCGTAACACCCTGTAGAGGCCGCAAATTCTCACAAGTACAGCTATTACGCAATATACGAGACTGATGAGAATAGCCCTAAAGGCAAATTCTAAGCATCCAACAAAATTTGAGAAATAGGATGCACTGCCTGCAAAAACAAACTCATTTAATGTAACTGTAAAAATCGTTTTTCTTTTCTCGGCTGCTTCAACTTTTGCAAGTGCCATAAGTTAATTGTCAAAACTACAATTAATCATGGGAGTTGAATCAAAGTCTGTTAACCTTTTTATTACAATATGTCAACGTGATTGATTGATTGAGTCTGAAGGTCATCTACGTGAAATTACAGTTTCCCTTTGACTTTTCTCTATGTTCATTGCGTAGGAGATATTTCATTTAAAATAGACGTACGTATCGTAACTTTGAACTTAATAAGAACACCCTGTACACGCTAATCTGTTGCGCTCATCTCCTAATTATCTGCATAAGTTCATGTTATTTATAATGTCAAAAAATGGAGAAGCACAATTATAAACTTTAATGTATTCCTGGAGACCGAGGTGAGAGGTGACAACAAGAGGATGCGAGATTAATTATTTTTTGTGTGCTCCGAGAACGACCGCGAGGGTCAGCTTCTTTATGAAGCTCGTGTCATATACATTTACCTTAATGAGCAAACGCATCCTTTATCCCTGGCTGCCTTGTAATTATTGCTGAAACGCCAAATTTATTGTGAAGCGGTTGTAAGTTACAGCTTATTTACAGGTATTTATTTTATCTTATCGTAACAAGATGTACTAACGGAGACAACTATGTAAATTCATTTAGGCGATATTTACCTTTTGGTGACTTGTTTATGTGCATGAAAATCCGGCAATTGCACTCGTAGTATGGTTTGGTTAAGGTAAGGTCATTATAAAAATGTTTTATGCACACAGACAAGTTTATGCTATATCACGATAATTGTATATACAGAGTCCACCAACAATGCGGGGTGGAAGATATTTCTAAAATTATGAGAGTTTCGTGAAAGTTGTTTATATAGAAGTTCTAGATAGGAAGATAGTCCGCATTAAAATGCCATATACTATTTAGCTTGAACGTTTTGCATAGAAATAGTAACCATCTCAATAACGTAAATAACGTTAACTTTTTGGGAAATATTAACTATTTTATACCAAAAAAAAATGCTGAATTTCAGGCGGCTTTCGTAAGCAACAGAAAACAACTGAATAAAAGAAAATGTTAGGAAAAAATGTTTTTTTCTTAATTACCTTTCAACTGTAATATAATATCCCTGAATTTATTAATGGAACTTACCTCTGTATAACTTAACATTATTGAAAATCCCGTTTAGTGAGTTTTCTTCTTATATATCATTTCTTACCCCCTGCATTTAATCGTCCAAGCTATACAAGAACTACAACAAAAATTAAACAAATACAAAGTGGACATGGCACCTTTCCAAAAAGTAAAATGGAAGGGGATGAAAACAATCGACTTAAAACACTTTACACTATTTAATAGCGGTAACAAAATAAATCCCTTAAATACAAGACTCTTCGCCAGTAAGAGACTACAACATCTATTAATCGATTAAAAGGCAGTAAATGAAAGGATGTGTACAATAAGGGTGAAGAGCAGGTTTTTCAATACTGCATTTTTAGGCTCTTAATACCACTTTCCCAAATACCACCTTGATGAGAATTTCTAGGAATAATGAAATCCAATTTAATACCTTTATTTGCCACTACTAAACTTGAAATTCCTTCATTTGTATTTTTGGATATTAAAAAATTATAAAGCTTTTTTAGCGCTTTTAAAATTAAAATCGGGATCCCTCTGGGAAGACAGTTTTTGCAGGAGGCATTTCGTACGGTTTAAGTTAAAATCTTTCCAAACGAAAACCTGCAGTTCTCAACAAGTTAATAACTGAAGCTTAAGTGAAAGCTACTCATATTTGTAGAAATACGCAGCAAACTACGAAACAAATCAGAATTAACGTAAGCACCTCTCAAAACCAGAGCAGTCCCGACTTTATGAAGTTGCTGTGTACTTAAAATGGACGGCTTAAGATTATATACATGTGCTATGTGCTAATGCAAATACCATACAGATATCTGCTTCTGAATCGGTTACGCATTGTGCTTACTTTGAGGACCATCAACCTGATATATTGGATCAATTACATAAGCACTACATACATCCGATATACCAAAATGTGCTAACAAAACTAGACTCGATCCACTTGCCAGTCATTATCTCTTTCTCAAAGATACCCAACAGACTTGAGAAACTACCTCAACTTCTGAATGGTGTTGTTAACTGGAAACAATTTCAAAAAGTGTTAATAAAATAAAATGTAAGAGAAAATATAACAAAAGCAACTGCAATACAGGACAGCCGAAAACCATATAACTTTCAACACACCCCATCTCCTATAATAACTGTAGTTAAACAAACCAATCAGTCCGACGAAAGTGGTAAAGAATCAGAAACATAAAACTTTTACTAAACCAGTTGCCACTATGGTAGGTAAACAAGAGTTGGATAATTTTGTAATTTACTGCTATCATAAATAGACAATCACATTCGAATTGACATAATTATCACCTTTATTACCATTCACTGCTTTGATTTGTATTTCTTCAACTTTGTTTGTAGTTGAGGTAGTATCGATATTTTTTTTTTACTTCATTTATAATTCACTGAATGACTTTCAAGTCTGATAGTTGCACGTGAGTTTGCACAGCAATTGCTACGTTTTCCTGACAACCGTTTCTAAACGCAGTAGTGCTTATCTGTTTTATTTTCTTGCTGTACTATCGCCAACGTGGCCGAGCGGTTAGGGAACTCAGGCTGCGGTGCCACGGTACGGGGTTCAATTCCCACCTCTGGCAAATGGCGGGCGGCCCACCAGTCGCTTTAAAAATTCGGTACCGAAACCACAGTTGTGGAAGTAGGAAAAGTAAGGCAGTCGTCGAAGGCGTGATGCTAACTACATCACCCAGTACGCCGTTAACGGTGTGCCAGATTGACTGGGTTTCGAAAAGAGATATTTCGGTGACTCTGACTCGCCTTGTCTCAGGCTAGGTTCCTACTTGGAATGAAGTGCCCGAACGTTTTAACGGACAGATTCAGTAAACGCCCATACCACAAATGAGTGGTAAGTTTGAATAGAATATTGCTATTGGTAAGCCGATTGTACGCAGCTCAATTTTATTTGAATTTAAACAGTTTTTGAATTATCTCGAGTAATTTGTGGAAAACGTATTTTTGCAATCTGGGTCCCTCCCTTCTGTTTGTTAAACGCAGTATAGTAGTTTATTGGTAATTCTGAGTAGTATAGTTTGAACAAATTATATTTTATTCATATTCAGTAAAGGTTTCACATTTATTTCATTCTTTATATTTTCTATCTGACAATCTATGTTAATGTTACTTTTCTCCTGATTTTCTTTGCTACATATTTTGGAGTTATCACTGTTATCTTTGTTTTACCATTGGTTTATTGTAACTTTTAGAATCTTTCAAATCAGCCAAAGGTTTCATTTTCTCTTCAACGTTTATATTTTTATTCACAAGACATTTATGTACATCTTTTAATTCCGAAACAGTCATGTTGGTTTTCAATTCAGTGTTACTTTTGGAAATACGTTTATCAGCATAGCTAGAATTATTTCGATTTATATGTGAAAGCCCATTTTTAAATATTAAAGTACAAGTGTTTTTATATAAACAGCTATTGAAGGTTTTAAGAGAACATGCAGATTAATACACAATAGAGTGTTATTGCGAAAATTTACTTTCATAAACAAGGCTGACAGCGCTTTAGCCTTTATAAAAATTGTTAAAACGCATAAAAGTTACAATTTTATGAAATTTACATCAAAACTATTATTTTATTTAAAATATAACGACTTCTTGGTGGGAGCTATAAATCACTTCTAATGTTTACTTAAACCCAGGTAAACACTGACAAATATCTGGCAATGAAAAAGCACTAAATATATAAATTGATGGGTTTCATGCATTGGTGAATAGAAGTTCTTTGATATTCGATAAAACACCGAAAACTTATTAACCATCGCCTAGTTGTCATCAATCTACCAATTTTGTAATGAATGCCTCTTGTAGGACTACGTGATAAAGTAATTAATAAGAATTTAAGAACAGTTGTGAACGTTGCCTTACGGCATATACATATAGGCTCTAAGCAGTTGCTTTAAAAGTAACACATTGTTGCTTTTATGGGAGCATAACTACTAAGATTGTTTATGAATGTGTAATAAACGCTATGATTAAAAAGTAGTTGAAGATCGCTCACTGCGAAGCCTTTCCAAGGACTGTAATATTTTTTGTAGTTTTTGCCTTTTACCTTCCGTAAAGATCTAAAGCGGCTTAAGTAACTCTGAATTGTGAAAGGACTCTCTACAACGAGAAAATTTAAAAACGCAATTACAAGTTGATAGGCTTTAAAGTACAAATGATGTTGGTGAAAGCTAAAAATTAACCTAGCATAAAGTGGAATAATTTCGATTTTTTTGATCTGGTTTTAAAATAAAAATTTAGTACCATTCAATTGTCCTCAATACACATAAAGACTAAAAAGATAACAAATTAAATAATAAAAACTTTTAGTTTAAATTGTACATGAGATACACTAAGTAATAGTTGTGTCCAGGTGTTTGTCACTTTGATAACTCTGGCATATTATATTAGAGGTAAAAAGTTGCTGAAATTAAAGAAAAATTTCAGTAGTTTCAGTGAAATTGATTTGTGGATTTTTCCACGGATTTTCATAACCTTGCCATTTGTCTACATCAAAGTTTTTATTTTCTCGCCATTTTCGGATTTGTTGCAATGTAATGTAGGTTCTCTCTCAATTACAACAATGTATCACTTGCATAGTTTTGAATGAGGTTGGACATGGAAACTGCACTTTATTATCGTTTTATACAGCAGGTCATCAATTTAATGGCGAAAATGCAGTTTTTACAATTCCTGCTTTAATAGCTTACAACTGTAGCACATTCATAGATCTTACACTTTAGTAGCTATAACAGGTAATCATTTACGTGGGAAATGTTATACTTTGAAGAAAAAACCTCACACAAAACTCATTAAACAACCCCAACCTTTACAGTACCAATGTCCAAAATATCAATGGCAAATTCTTAATATTTTATTATTTGCTTCTCTAATTATTCTATAGCTAAACTGTAGAAGGTTTTTTAAAAATAAAAAAATACTACCATACATGTTATTGTTGGTAATTCTGTTATTTACAAAAAGGCTGGTTGAATAAATGAGAAGTGTAGCAAACCAAACTTAGTTTTAAATAGATTGTCCTATATTTGGATAGCTTAAAAGGTTGCGTCGAAATTGTAGTGTTACCGTTATGCTACGGTTAAAGCTCCACCGTTATGGAGTGAAATTGTAATGTGTCTTTTAGAACCTCTACGTTTGGGGATCAAATTGTAATGTGGCGTCTTTTATGCCGCTACTTTTTTATTAATTACTTTGCCAGCTACCTCAATGGCAATGATATCTCTCTTACTTTACTTACCCCCAGTTGTGGTTAAGGAAAGTCCCTGTTAAAATAAACCCAGAAATGTACGTGGACTCGTACTAATCTGAAAAGGTTAGCTCCAAAAATCAACTCAAATAAAAGCCAATTTGTTTATACAACAATAAACAACAAACATAATGATATTGCTACAATGCTAACAATGTTAAAAAATACTAATGTTGCATACTAGATCATGTACAGCGGATGACTATTTCTACACCGCATTTATATGCACAACAATCTTAAATCAATTGTGTCTAGTATGCATTTATATAACACACTATGATATTAATTTACTCGCAACAGGCTGTAGGTACTACAGAGACTTGAATTGCACCTGTTCACAGCGATGCCTTTATAACTGCATCACCTAATGGCGTTATGTTTTACCACCATAATGTCCAATGTCCTTCAGATCCTCTGTCCAGCGCACCTGCCACTATTTCAACGCTTTTCTCCTCTTGTAGTTCCACAATGAATGTAAGGATTCCGCCCTCACCACTCGGTAGCACATATGCAAAAGAATGCTGAATTTCAGACGACTGCTGCAGGTAATAGAAAACGATTGAATGAAGCGAAATATTACCAAAAAGAAAATGTTTATCGTTAAATAGTGGATCTGGGTACTAATGCTGTACCATCCATCCATCCAATAACTACAGCCCAAATCGGGCCTTGGCCTCCTCTATCTTCCGCCCATCAAGTCCGGTCTATGGCTACGGTTTTCCAATTCTTGGAGTCATAATAGGTTTGTCGAGTCTTTTTTTATTTGTATCTTTCTTCCGAGCTTTTGGTTTTTCTACTAGTCGTTTCCGTTCCATATTTCTTTTGTATATGTTTTATATTCGGTTCTCTGGCATTCGTGGAATGTACCCTAACCAATTTGGTTACTGGAGTTTATGTTAAAACTTTTGTGTTTTTAATATTCCACACAACTTATGTTTGTATCGTATCCTCCAGGCTTCTTCTTTCTTGATAGGTCCATAGATTCGGCGCAGAAATGTATCAATAATGTTTGTCTACTTTTTGTGAAAGTGTTCAAGTCTCTCATCCATACGTAAGTACTTACCACGTTCGTTTTCCTTATAGGTTGATGGTTTTTAGCTTCCAGAGCTGGCGATCATTACTTCAGACCGTTGTCTTCCATAGTTTTGCTTAGATGCGTCTTCTACTTTATTGAAGGTTTACTTCTTTTTCTTTTCCCTGGTGGGGGTCAGTTCAAAATCCTCTTCGGCTATCTCTGTAACACAACAGGAGAAATTATTGTTTCGCTCTCCAGTTGTATTTTACGTTCGGGTATCTTTAAGCGTAGGCCAAGGGTACTGTGAAAACATAAAAAAAGTAGTCGAAAATAAACGTCTATTAATGCTAATGTATTACAAAATTATTATTAAAAAACTATAGTAAAATATCTATTTATGTACAAAGTTGTAGCTCTAGTTTCCCTCTAGGTATTTCAAGCGAGAGTATATAGGGTGGTCGGAATATGACACGTCACCTGAACTCGCGTCGGTATCCAAATCGGAGTGCTGGGTGAATGCTTGTAATTTGATCCGGCGCCAAAGCGTGCACCAGGACAGGACATTTGCGAACGAAGATCTGAACTTGTCACAAACCAGCGCCGAAGTTTGGTCTGAGTTTTTAGGATCGGGTAATTATGCACGTCACTGGAACCGGAGCCTTGTGCACAATAGAGGTAAATTACTCGAGTTTAGGAAAGGTTGTTGATCAGATCAGGCGAACTCGAAGAGTACCTCCTTCAGTCCTTCTCTCTGAAGCGCGTGCTTTTATACGCTTTTGGGGCCAGCGTTATCGTACATCCAGGCTGGGGGATTTGATCAGTGGAGAAGTAACTGCGCTGAAGACGCGCACCACATTTCCATGCACCGCGTGACTCCACTCAAGTCGTGCAATAAAATATCCGAATAAAATGTACTATAATGGGACATGCAAAGTTGAAATAATTAACATTATTTGTATCCCAAAAATTTGCCTGGGAGCTAACGTTACATCTATCCTCTACCATCTTATATTATAAGAGCCGATGCCGGCCGTCCGTAAGCAGGCGCGCGCACCTGCCGATCGCGCAGCAACACGCAGCATGAACGCGCACAAATGGCGACGCGGCAAGCATTTGTATTGTTAACGCTGCAGGGCCGGCCGTAGGCTGGCCACCAGCTTAAGCAAGCATTTTGATTGTTAACCGTTTCTTTACGCTGGCAGGGCCAGACGTAGGCTGGCCAACGCGTTCTAGTTCTCTCTACATGTCCATATCACTTTGGCGTCCGATTTTCTAAATTCATTACTATTGACGAGTTTATGTTCATTTCTTTCCATATTCTATCTGTCGTTCAATCTTATTTGTCAATCTAACATTTAAAGGAGTAGAAATTTGAGCAAGCTTGTGTGCAAAATAATTTTGATAACAAATAACAAGAAGGTAAAGAAAGTTAATTTAAATATCCACCGAAAGGTTATTGCACTACATACATTAGGGGAGTTCTCTTTGCTTATTCCGTTTTTTCCGAGACTTCGATTGAAGTGACATACCTGTAGATTTTACCAGGAAACAGAGTATTATCCTCAAGGTAAATTAGTCCCTTGCCCAATCCCCTTTTCGAGGTTAACTCCTCATCTGCGATAACAGGACTACCTTTAGTAGGTTGTATCTTAAGCTCTGGACCTTAAGATACCTACTTTTGATAGCTTAATCATACCCCTAAGTTCAACTGCTTAACATAGTTATCAGAATTGATTTTTGCCCCTTTTAAAATAAAAATAGGCAACCAGTAATACGCTTCTATAAACAAAAACTTGTACCAGGTACCCCCCGAGGATGACTAAACTAATGACACTATTATTTGCATCTATTATGGCGTAAAGAATTTGTGCAATTGGCTTGTAGGGATGCGGTCACCTTTATATTGCCGAGAATTATTTCTTTTTGTGCCTCTCATGTTAATGCACTTTAGTGTTCAAGTACAATTGTTTTTATTGATAAAACAATTATATACGTATATTGATATCATACCTAGTATATTGACACAAATCATCATTCTTGCTGCTAGTTACTAATAATAATATACTTAACATAAATAACTGTATTAGTTGAACGAAATTGCTAGTCAACAAACTGTATAAAAGGCAATTAAAGCAAAGTTAAACCTCTTACGGTTTTAAATGGATTTATTTAGATTTTTTTAAATTTATCATCTCTTCTTGGTAGCTAGTAACACTTAATTCAGCATACGTTTTACCTAGAATTATTTGTTAAATTTTATTGAAAAAGAATCTTGGACATTAATTATGGTTTTATAGTTCGGGTTGAAATTGAAATTCTACGAGCTTTGAATGCAATAATAATAAAAACCAATTGTTTAGTTAACGATAACGTAAAGCTGTAAAATTTTACACAACAAAGAATTGACAACTAAAAACACAAACATACGCCTAACACTATTTGAAGAACTGTGTATAGTTTCAATATTCGTGAAAATTTTTGATTTGGGTAGCATTACATTCAAATAAAAAAATACATATATATGTGTAATTTCAATATTTATGTTGATTAAAATGATAAGTATAATTTTTTATAAAAAGTTACACATCTTGTTTCATTTAAAACTTTCCGACAGCACAAGGAAAAGTTCATTCATGCAAAAAAAATCCTATATGTGATTAGAAGATTTTAATTATAATAATAATATAACTATTATTATAATAATAGTACACATATTTGTAATTGATTGTTTTATAATTAATAAGCAAAGCTGATCACTATGTCACTTAGTGACAACAATTACTGCATTTGTAGTATTGTGCATTAACCAGTTTAGAGTAGTATTTTAGGTAAAATTTCCTTATATGTATTAACTGGGAACTCACAAACATTTCTTGTATTACTGGTCTTAGCGTTTTTTTTTTATTATCATCGTCTGAAAGCAAAAATGCGTTTGTCAGCGCATAGAAAAAGTAGGAAACTTCTAATGAAGAGATTACATTACGGTAAGCATATCTTTTTAACTTGGTAACTTCGCAGATCACAGCGGCTTGTTTCATTTTGGTTGAATGCTAATCAAACTCCCAATATATCGGCTATACGATGTTTACACCAGCACTAAGTACTATAATGAAACCTCGTTATAGTTCTCAGTACCATAATAAAATCATTACGCTACTCTAATAAATTCGTTGTACACATTTATATCCAATTACTCTACTAATTTTTGCAATCAGATAAAGTTTTGTATGCGATTTAGATCGTAACTAATCATTTTCCTTCGCCATAATGTTAAATCAAAGAAGATGCTGATTTTCTAAAGTGTCATAGATTATAGCGTGAACTGCTGGGAGTTTCATGGCATGATTGATAGCTGCTATTATATAAAAGAAAATAAAACAATTTTTTTTAATTTTAAAAATGAAGTTATACCATCACATAAATTGGTTTTGTCTACATTTTGCTACAATTTTAGATAGCTTCTTAAAAAAATTTTTTTTAGATTAGCATTGGCTATGCTGACAATTAAAATTTGAAAATTTATAATAGACTTTTTTTTTAATTTATACAATTTAAATTAATTTAGATATTTGTTTTAAATGCATAGTTTTTCCTAAATCTGGAATATAAAGCATATTATTAGGTTTGTGAAAAAAATACCCCTCACAAAGTATTACATTTCATAGCTCCTATGTTAATTAAAAACGGAAAAGCTTGCTAACATTTCTCCCCCTCCCCCTTATGATTTCTTGTAACAAAACTTCAACCATCGAAGTAAAAAGTGGTTATGTAAGCCACATCTATCGATAAACATGATTTTGTTATATGAACGATTAACTAAAGTATTACTTACACAATTAAACAATTAACCTTTTGGACGAGCAACCAGCAGACATTTTTTGTGTTATCAAAAAATATTATAATAAACTAGTCTTTGCTACAGTCGATGAAAATTATGGCTTAGAAATATTGTAAATACAACAGAAAATATGGATTCTGAAACATACGATATGAGAGCCAAAGAATTCTTGAATACATTAAATAACTGCCATTGGAGAACAGAGAGAAGTCTTGCAGCATCCAATTTTGGTAAAATTTTCAAATTAAGAAAAAGCACATCAACTGCTAAAATTGTCGCAAATTTATTATATAGCACGTTTAAAGCAAATAGTGCTACATCTTTCGGTTTACAGCGCGAAACCATACTCAACCCAGATAAGAAAGAATGGTTTGATCGATAAAATTGATTTTTAGGTTGTTCCCCCGATGGTTTAATTGACGACAATGCTTTAATTGAAATAAAAAGCTTAAAGAAAAACGGCGATCTTTCTCCAATTCAAGCAGTGATTGCAAAAAAATCGATTATTGCGTATTTAAGGAAGAAACAGGCAGAATTGTCTTAAAACGTAATCATAGTTACTATTATCAGATTCAATGACTAGGTACTTCATATAGCGAAAAGGAATCTTCGCTATTTACTAGTGTATACAAAGGGTGGGCTACATGTGGAAGAAATAGGAAGGTAAAGTGAAATTACTTATGTAATTGCGTATACATTTATTATAAATATAAAATTATTATTATTGTTTTGGGTTGATTTTAGAGATGAAGATTTTTGGAAAGAACTCACGGAAAAAACTATGTGAATTTTACTATCGTTCTTTGTTTCCCGAATTCGTAGATTCTCGAAGATGCCGTCAACAAACCATACGTCATGTCTATTTATCGTGTTAGAGGCTAAATACTGTTAATATTAGAATTATTTTATATACATATAGGTGTTAGTGCCTCACCATTATTATTATTATTATTATTTTATTTCTATAGGAACCTTTATTCTTAACTCACAAATTATTTTAGGGTCAAAGTTTTGTAATTTTAGTTTTTATTACTAATTATTATTATTAGACAATAAAGCAATAATCCTATAACATAAAATCGTTGCTCTCTTTCTTTGTTTGTATCTTTGTTCACTATCTCCTCCGAAGATACTGGACCTATTAAGTTGTATGATGGCTTAAAAGTTTGCTAATTTTTAGACTTAGATCCTAGGCCAGTTTTTATTTTCAAAAAAGGTACGAAAAAGTTTTAATTTAATTAAATGCTCTAAGCAGCGTCTGCCGCCGGGGCTACAGTGTGACAGCTGCTGTGTCCTTGTGCTGTTAGCTCGGGTGATTCACTATGTTCATATATCATTATAGCGGTGCATTATTCACACAAGCCATGTTGGTCCAGGGGTAGAATGCTCGCCTGCGACGCGGGCTGCCCGGGTTCGATTCCCGGCCGATGCATCCTTTTTTTTAATTTATATTAATGAATCTCTGTTAAATTAGCGAACCGAAGCGTAGTTCGGGTGACTCACTAGTAAATGAATAAAACTCATAATGATTTTCACGTCTACAGTTTATTTTCACACCGATAAACAATTGAAAACGTACAAACGCATGCTAATCTTTGAAGGGTATGATTAGGTGGAAACTGTCAATCATCGTTAAGGAAGTGATAAAGTAGGTACCGCATTCGTTGTTGTAGTAACTTAGGTTGTCTAACTTGCTCAAAATTTTCTATTAATTTTGTTGAAATCACAGATTTTCTAACATTATTGCAGGGGTTTCTGATTACAATTAATTATTTCAAAATAATTATACAACATGCTACTCTTATTCGTTATAAAATTTGTTCCACGAGGCAAAATTTCCCTAGAAATTTGATATATTCAGGCAACTTCATAAATCAATTATATATTTTTTTTATAAATCAATTTTAGTAAAAAGATGTCTGACAGAACTAATTCTGTTGTAATACCAAATATATTACGCAAGAGAAAACTTTTTACAATTCAATTCGTATTGGTGTAATTCACCAAGTTTCCGGAAATTGGCTTCTGTTGCCATTGTTTCCAATGTCTATCCTAAGAAGTCATAACATAACAAAACAATATTTAAGGCCGTAATATGATTTATTTAAAAGGCTAAGAAGCAAATGTCGTTAAAACGCAAATCAAATAATTCTACGATCATAACAAAACCAGGATTAGAAAATAAAAATCCCCGTCATTGTTCATATAAGAAGTAATAAAAAACGAAAAAACGAGAAATGCAAGGGTAAAGTAATTCTAGTATCAAATAAAATCGAATTTAAAATACAGAAACTAAGAGACAATTATTCTATATCTAATTCCCTGAATGAAATTTGATTATTTTATATTTGGTATCCTATTTTATAACCCTAAATTCAACCGATTTTCAAATTTAATTTACTCCTGCATTTCTGATTTTTCCACGTTTAGTATTTTTTGTGTCAGTAATGGCTGAATTTTTATTTTCTAAACCTGCCTTTTTGATGGTCTTATAGGGTTCAAGTATTTAAATTAACATTTTAACGGCGTTTTTGTTCCTTAAAATAAAGAATATTAAGATGGTTAATTTGTTTTTATATGTTCCAACTTGCATATCTGCAAAACAGTTGACTTGGGGGTAAGAAAAAAATATCAAAAGAAATTTCATTCAAAAGGCGTCTTAAAAATACAAAAATATAAAAGGCGTTGTATTAAAAAAATCAAAATTATTAAATTTGCAATTTTGGGCACCTTATATAGCATTAATACACACCGAGCCACTATTTTACACTCGAAAGGTAATACAGGTAAATATAATTTTTTGGTAACATTTTGTATCATTTATTGGTTTTCTGTTACAGCAGCAGTACGAAATTCAACATTTTTTTACACAAAAACGTTAATACCTCGAAAACGGTTAACGACTTACACAACTTTATATTAAAATTATTAGTATTTTAATGTAAAACTTTTAAGCTACCCAAATAGAGGTCGTTCTATAAAAAAAGAAGTAAATTGGGTTCACCACGCTAATCAAGGCTTTTTTTCACTAATATGTACCACCTTCGTAATTGCAACTTTTCTACAAGCCCATTTGAAGTAACTCTAATCGTTTTAGAAGTATCTTCCATTTTCCTGTAATTGCGAGATCTTATATGGCCTGCAAGAATAAAAAATACTCAAAATATAACTAAAGCGGATCCACAACAAGTTAACGATTAGAAATCAATTACAAGACACTACTGATTATTGTTAAAGTGGCAGTTCAAGTTTCTTTGATTTTTCACCTTTTTAAAAAAAAATACTAGTAATAACATAAATGGGGTTGCAATATTGTTTTCTACAAAACACTTATTTACAATTGATCTCTAAAATAATTAATAAAGCAAATAATTTAATATGAAAAATGTACTACTGAAAGTAAGCAAATTGTACACCCGCTACAATACCATATAATAGTTAGGTAATAACATAACAGTAATCACTGCTACAGACAACTGTAATTTATTAACTAAATCTGACAAAACACGCAGACCTATAAATACCGAAGTGGGATGCAAGTGCTCCCCGTCATATAAATATACTTTTATTGCGATTGTAATTTTTTGTGTAGATATTTACAAGAAGTAGCGGAAACTACAAAAAACAGTATTTTATATAATATTGTAGAAAATAATGTTTCAGAAAAAAATATATGAAATTCAGGTACTACGAAGGTTAATGCGTGAGATAACCACCATACGAAAAATTCATAAAATTTTTAAATTCCATGCTAAATCAGTATGATCGCGGGAAGGTATGATCACCATTAGCAACGAAGCCACGCTTGTTTCTTTTATGGTGCAAGTAAATTAATTGTATTATTGCGTGTGACGAGAACTAGAGTTCCACCTAAATCTTAAAAATTTAACGAACATAAACGCGTCAACCGCGCGAAGAATTCATCACCAGTGATGCTGAGAATACCGGGATTTTTATAATTACGATAAACTCTGTTGTTGGAGCTGTGGGAACGCTGCCTTTAATTACACATCTTGCTGACGAGCTTACCTGAAGTTTTTTCTTTTTTAATTTATGTGTGTAAGTTAAGGCGTCTCAGGTGTTGGAAAAACGAGCAAAGTCTGTTGCGTTTAGGACTTTTTATTTCCAAGTATTCCACCATGTCATATCTTCATTACACATAATGGACTTGCTGTGCTATATTTTTTGTTACTTTAGGAGATTCTTTTATTATATATTATAAATCGTTTGCAATCGTGAGAAAACTAGGTTTTTGATAGCTGCTAAAATAAATTTGCTTTCTACACTGTAAATCGGATTTTTAGTATCGCCACAAAACTGGAAGGTATGCCACTTTTAATTTTTTTCGTAAATTTATTATTAAAGTCATTCTTTCTTGAATTCAAGCAACCTACACTTTTATTTATTGTAAATCATTTAACAAGTGTTTTCAAGAATCTACTCTATTTAAAACACACGACCTGGCAACGTCGCGGGAGTGGGGGATATTTCTAAAAGTATGAGTTACATACAATTTGTTTATATAAAATTGCAGGTACTAAGACGCTTCACATTAACAAAATATTTTTGATTATTCAGGATGGCTCCAAAAAGCGTGGTGAACCAGTCTACATTTTTTTTTAAATAGCACGCCCTATAGTGATAATTATTATTATGACCACTGAGATCCTCTCCACTATAAAAAAGAGGAAATTGGAGTACTTTGGTCATGTGATGAGGGGAAAAAAGTACCGGCTTCTACAAAACATCATTCAGGGCAAAATAGACGGCAGCCGGGGACCAGGCCGGAGAAAAACGTCGTGGCTGAAAAATCTACGCGACTGGTACAAAATTAACTCATGCACACTTTTTAGAGTTGCCGTCGATAAAGTACGCTTGGCTTTGTTGGTAACCAACGTTCTGGAAGGACATGGTACCTAAGAAGAAGAAGTATTTTCTGGCTTAATGTGCCTTGCACCTTGCGAAGTCGAGCAAAAACCCGCGCGATGGTCATGCTCTTTGATGGCTCGTGTTGTTTGAGTATCTTGAGAACGAGGATACTTAGGCAGATTTGACCGTTTTGCCGTTTGTGCATCCATATTCACTAACGTTTCGCAAGACTTTGCAGATTGCATCATTAGAGTGAAAGTCGCACTAATGACTAGTGACTTTCTATTATTTGTTGCTTGTTCTTTAGGAATTTGTCGTGATAAGTATGTTTCCAGCCTGCCATTAATAATATGAAGTAGTATTTTGCTGGCATGAGGGATTAGTGCTATTAATCTATAGTTATCGCATTTTTGTGTTGAACCTTTTTTGTGTAATGGGATGTATACCGAGTTACACCAGTCGCTCGGTCAGCTTCCAGTGTCCCATATCTTTTGACAAAGAGTATGAAGAATATTCGTTCCTATATCTTCCATTACTTTAATTGTTTCAGCGTCTATTCCGTCGTTAGCAACTACTTTTCCTGTTTTAAGATGTTCTATAGCTTGTTCGACCTATTCTTTTAGAATATCAGGTTCCTTCATATTAGGCAGGTCCCGCTTTGCAGGATTATGTTGGGTTACGTCATCAAACAGCTTTCCACAATATATCTTCCAAGTTTTTAAGATTTCTACTATTTCTGTTATTTTTTAACCTGCCCAGGATTATGCTTTAAACTGCTTAGTTATACGTTTGATTATTTTATATAGATTTTTCGGGCTATTCTTATCCTTTTGATTTTTTAGTTCTTTGCATAACATACTGTAGAATCGATTTTGGTCTCTTCGACAAAAATTAAAAATCTAGTTGCTAAGTAACGTGACAGTCTTTTGTTATTAATAACCAAACAAGCTTGTAAAATTTATGTTGGGGCCAGTTTGAGCTCCTTAGTGTATCACATAAAATTATAAATAAAAAGTCTTCTTTAATACCATTCGTGTATAACCAGTGTACAGGGCATCTGTGGGTATAGTTTTCCAAGTGTTAAGAGGTCCCACTGAAGCAGATTAGCCAGCAGTAAGAGTCGTCCAGGTGCGAGTGACTTCGGAGACTCATTTCCTTAAGTAAGCAGCATGTCCAGTAAGAATAGTGCCTGCTACGTGTAGAGGGACCTTTAGGAGCCCCTACGTGTAGAAATTCCAACCAACAAGCCATTCCCAAGTGCACAATCCGCGTGGCGTCATTGGAAATAGTATGCAGCGTCAGAGAAGTCTCCGATTAAGGTAGGATTCCACAGCAAGCCTTTGCTGCAGCCCCAGAATTCGCAGCGTTCGTCAAGTTCAGATTGTCTGCGAGGTGTAGCTCCAAGTTCCAGTTATCCTGATTCGTTCAACTTCTAAAAATTTAGTTAGCGTCCTTTGAAAATGCAAGATGACGCAGCATGTTCCCGTTTTGGCCGGATATAGAACAAAAACGATCGCGAGTGGGTTTTGACGTCACACTAGAAACAAAACGAGCTTAGCAGTTGCTACGTTACAGTATTGGTATTTACGGGATGCATCATTGCCATTTTGGTGTTTTTAAAATTCAATTTAACGCTGTTTTTGCCCTGGCAGATCATATTGTTTGCTAAGTCAAATTTAGAGGTTATCTAGGCATCAGATAGAAATTTTGCATTTGCCTGAAATATTTGAAAGTATTTGTCATACAACGAGTTATTTGTCATACAAAGTTTTTCTTAATATCATGAACCTACACTCTGAACCAAGTTTGTCTCATGTTCCACGGATCTAAGCCCGAATTTATTGCAAATAGATAAAATAGGAATGAGCAATGAACCAGTTATTTGTGGTAATAAATTACACCCTTTTAATGTTCCCTGAGTTTAACAGGCAGGTTCGTAATACATTTTATAAAGTTTAGTATCCCTTACCATTAAAATTTTATTTAAAAACTCTTATATACTTTATTTAGCGGGACTATTACAATATACAGGGTGTCCCCAGTTCTCGTTGCCTATACCACAAATCGACAAACAAATTAAAATTTTCGAGAAAAAATCATTTTCATAAAAATATGTGCTTGCCTTGAAACCCTCGAAAATAAAAGTTATTTGTTCGATTTCATATACAGGGTATTCCAAAATTTTAAAAATTTTAAAACAATAAAGGCTAAAGAACTTTTTCTGGAAAACTGAAGTTTTTTGTCTATTTGTGGTATAGGCAATCCAGTCTAAGATTAAGTATTTTAAAGACGTTAACGATTTTATACAAAACATACTGAATTTGGGATGGCTGCTGTAAGTAATAAAAAAACAATTAAAGAAAGAAACATTTTGATAAGAAAATGTCTTCTGTGTAAACTACTTTTCAAATGCAAAATAATGCCTCTGGGTTTTAATGTTATGCAGAATGCTCGAAACTTGCATATTTATTAATTTTGGATTGGTTTCTAATGAAGTACCCTGTGTATATCTACACTATTCACAGTTTTACGAATTTGGTTGATTCAGCGCAATATAAACGAATGTGGAAAACACTAATATTCTTTTTTATTTACATTAGAACACAATTTTACAAATATAAATTGCAAACACATAGAATTATGTTAGTATGTTTAAAATACAAACACGAACAGCATACGAATACCGGAATCTAATCTGGTAATTAGAGGCTAAGGAAACTGACCCGCGCTCTCATTTTGGCCAAAATGACACAAGATGGATGGAGAAGCAATGATCTGGAATCCCACAGTATCTCTATTTATATAGGTTGCTTGTGCAAGGACGAAATATTTCTCTATTATTTGAATATAGTAAGTTTTGTCCAGTCGGGCACAGATTGAGAGTTGAAATCTTCGTTCGCCTAAAAAAAGAGAATTCCCTGCTCGAGTGTATGGTCTTATTGTCCAGTAGGGTTAACTCTCACTTTCCTTCGGCTTATTGTTATTCGATTCGGAAGTCCATTCGTTTATTTCTGCCTTCAATTGCGTTTATTTTATGACGCAAAAAAGGTAGATGGCAATCATGCTGTGATGATCCGAAATGCCTGTTGTTTACAAACTGTAGCTCGACGTTTGGAAGGTTCGTTACATTCATTGCGTAACGACATTACTCAAATCTGGAGTGAAAGGGATTTTTTAACTGCAAGCACACAATTGATTTTGACGCTTTCACTAGAACCGTCATACCCCGAATTTTCGCTTTTATTAGAGCCTTTCGTAGAGCAATACACAGAATTTACTTTGACACTCGCTGGTCCCATTTTTGAGTGACTGATCGTTGCATCCAGCGCACCTGATTTTGAATTGCTGCATTAGTGAACTAGACTTATAGCTATACTAGAATACTTAATAATACGAAAAATTGATATTTTATCAACAATATTAGTTTAATCTCTGACTAGTGAAATGCACTCTTGAGTGAAGGAAGACACTTAGATATTGAAGCAATATTAGCTTTTATTATTAGCCTCACTTAAGATACATTCATTTATGTAATACAGATTTCCACTTCATGAATTAGAAGCACGTTTTTAGCCTTCCTTCGGCGAAACGCCCCACTGTATACCAGCAATAATTCACAAGTGGATGATAGATTTGCTTACTTCCTATGAATAGTAACTTGCATTACTGTTCCAACAAGGTTGACCACCTTTCTGTAGGTTTCCTCTTGCTCACACGGATTTCCAGAGTGAGCCCAGGTGCCCCCTAGCGATGCCTGCACAGCTAAAATGGGGTTTGATAGTTGTGCTCGTTCAGCTCGAGAAACTCGCTGTGTGTCTACCGCTTTTCTTGTGTATTACGAATATTATATTTTCTGAATTTATTTATTGTTTTTAAATTTTACTTAGTGGCAGTCATTCTGCCACGCATGTATTTATTCAATAAAAATTTAACACTTTTACTGGCAAAATTGTATTAATTTTTCCCCAATTTTGGAAGTGTTTTTATTTCCTTCTGAAAAAACAATTACTTTTAATTTTTTAAACATCCCCAGGCAACCAACTCAATTATTTCATATACAAAAATGGCGTGCTTTTTGCCTAATTGATCCGACAAGCTTTGAATTACTTTAAAATCGATGGGCCTTTGCTTTCTTCTGATTTTTGCTTCTGAAACTACAAGATTTGTGTATGGGACTTCCTTGGAGTGTTTTGCCATGTGCGGATTTCTATCATCATAACCGCCGCCACAAGGGCAGCTTTAATCCTGTTGTTGAGTAGCCGCAACTGCCAAGTATTTCGAAATGTGGTAATTTCTTCTTTGAAAGAAAATGTCCTCTCGCCGCCCAAAACAGGCTAATGCTCAGTCAAATTTGTTGCCGTTTCTTCTTTTTTGTGGTTCTACTTCTTTCTCTTTGATATTTCCTTTCGCTTTCCTTCATTTATTGGCATTCTCCGTTCGGGCGATCGCTATCGAAACAAGTGTCTGTAAATGTTTGAAATAGCAGCACGCACTGATGAGCAAGGAATGGGCCCCATGCAACCACAAAAGTTTCAGGTTTTCTACAGCTCACACATGATCATCAAGATTAAATATTTCCAATATTAAAAACAACGCCCCTTTAAGTCGAATTACACCCATTAGCGAAAATTATTCGATACAGGCCTCGAATGTTGAATATTATAAACGGAATTTGACAGTCAATCATTTTCTAAATCAATTTTACATTTATCTAAATATTCTAAACCTATCTTTTGGGTAAAGGGTGTCTCAGGTTCACGCGCACTCAATATGGGCCTATTGTGCTACCTTCAAGTCATGTGTGAGTATACGTTTTGTGTGTAGTCTTGTTACTCTACCTCATCGAGTAATCTTCAGACAAGAGCGACATTAAATGTATCCCAACGTCATATGGTAACCCGGCTCAGTAGCAATCCAGTGTACTGCGGACAAATTTCCGCCCATTCAAACCTTACTTTCGATTTCGTGTTAAGTATTCAATTAATTGTAACAAGAACAGTAAACGGAATAACATATTCGTATTCACTCACATGCTCGCTCCGCCAAGTATAAAAGCATGCTAAAAGAACTACTACGTAAAATTCTTCAAATCTAAATACACGGTGAAGTAATCGAGTTTACATTATTTTCAGACCAAGTTGTAGGTAGAATTTGAATGCTTTGTTATATCGATTTTATGCCAGCGAAAGAAGTACTTTCAGTTTAACCTTTTGATTTGAAGACCTGTGCTTGGGAAGCACCTCAGAAACCAGATAGCTTCCAGCAAGCTAACAGGATGGAGTTCTCAGTTTTGTCATTTTGAGTGCAATGTACGAGTACGTAGTTCGCCATGTGAGAGTACGCAACGGCCTTTTGTGGCACCTATCCGTATTCCTTTGTCTGATATACCGGGTGACAATGAGACCAGGGCCATGCTTGTATCTCCTTTATTTATGAATCTATTTGGATGGAATTTTATACATAGATACTAGACATAATTTCTGATTGGCGGGTAGATATAGTTGAGATTGCCACGGATTTCCCGGAAGTGCCATTAACTTTGATTTTTTAAATGGATCGCCCTATACATTTTAGATTTTTTGGAATGTATGGCTCAAAATTTTCATTTTTCTAAACCAAAAAAAAATGTTATTTTATTTCTTCTCATGAAAGGCCGTAATTGGAGAAAATGTGTTCTAAATGACTCTAGTAACCCATAATACCTTCCTCTTCTTGTAGTGCGCTTCTTTTTCTTTGTATTTTACCTGAGATGATTAATTGCAGCAACTGGTATTTTGGATTTTGCATTACATGTCCCCTATATTCTAACATCCTTTTTTGATTGTGATTAGAATTTCTCTCTCCTTCTCCATTCTTTGTAGAACTGTCTCATGGCGTATTCTTTCAACCCAAGGTATTTTAAGAATGCGGCGGTATATCCACATTTCTAACGCTTCTATCTTTTTAACTGTCGCTTGGGTAAGCGTCCATGCTTCTACTCCATACAAGAGAACAGGTAGGACATAGCATCGTGCAATTCGCATGCGAAGTTTTGAATTTAGATCTCGGCAGCAGATGAGTTTCCTCAGTTTTAAGAATGCTGCTCTGGCTTGCTCGATCCGACTTTTAATTTCTAGGCTGTGATCCCATTCCTCGTTTATTATACAGCACAGGTATTTGTACTTTTCTACTTGTTCCAACCGATTTCCATCAATCGTAATGTCAGTTTGCATCTTTCTGATTTTTTCGATTACAATAAATTTAGTTTTTTGTTTATTTACATTTAAACCAAAGCGATTGCTACAATCGTTCATACAATTGATGAGTGTTTGTAAGTCGTACTCGGTTTCCGCTAGAAGGACGGTATCATCTGCGTATCGCAGGTTATTTAATCTTTTTCCATTTATATTAATTCCTTCTATAGTTCATTCAAATTCAAGATAGAGCAAAATCTGCAACCCAAATTACAAATATCAGCAGTAAGTTGATTACTAATATGATTTTATTAAAATTTAGATCAGAGAGATATGGCTTTGTTGCTGTCTTGATGAGTGTCAAAAAAGTTTTGACACGAACTGACGCAAAACCTAACCTGCTAACCTCGAATTTGATTTTGATAGTCATCAAGCCATATCTCTCTGATCTAAATTTTAATAAAATCAAATTAGTAATCAACTGACCGCTGATATTTGTAACTTGGGTTGCACATTTTGCTCTATCTTGAATTTGAATGAACTATAGTATGTTTTCTAATGCCTCTGTAAAAATCGCTTCAAAGTATATGTTGAACAACAGTGGCGATAGAATACAACCTTGCCGTGCTCCTCGTAGTATTTTAATTGATTCTCCCTGAATTCTCATGATCGCTGTTTGATCCCAATAGAAGTTCATGGTATATCAGGTATATCTTTATTATTCAGCCCTATTGTACTTAAAATGTCTAAAAGCTTTTCATATTGTACACGGTCAAAAGCCTTTTCATAGTCGACAAAACAGGCTTAAACGTCGATATTCACATCGCTGCATCTTTCGACTAGGATTTGTATGCCCAAGAGAGCTTCTCTTGTGCCCAAATCGCTCCTAAAGCCAAATTGGGATTCATTAAGCACTGCTTTACATAGTTAATAAAACCTGTTATGAATTATCTTTAGAAATATTTTTAGTGTGTGGCTAATCAGGCTTATAGTTCGATATTCGTTACATCTAACTTTTGTTGTTTTTAGGATGGTTACAAAGGTTAAAGTTAACCATTCATTTGGTGTGGCTCTTGTATCAATTATAATATTGAATAACTTTGTTACAACATTTATTCCTGTGTAGTCAAGTATTTTTATCATTTCGGCATATACTTTATCTGGTCCAGAAGCCTTGCCGTTTGTAGCCCCCTTGATTGCGTGTGTCACGTCTTCTTTAGATATTTATGGCCCAGTACTTGCGTCTCTATAATTATGGTGTGGAATTCTACTGTCACTAAACAACTGCTGTATATACAGTTTCCATGTTTGTAGCTTTTCTTCTGTAATTAATTGTATTTTCCCATCATCTAAAAGTATATTATGATTTCGTGTGCGATAGTTTCCTGTCACTTCTCTAATTTTTGTATGTAGATTGAATATTTCATATCTGTTGTCTAATTCTTCGATTTCATTACATCTGTCAATCATCCATTTTTCTTTTGCTTCACGTATTTTGCTACGTATCGTCCTCTGTATCTGTTTGTATTTCTTTGCGTTTATATTCTTCACTTTTTTGCGATCCTACATTGTAGAATATCTTTATTTATCCATTATTTCTTCTTCACCTTATTTTCTGATGTTATTTGTTCTCTGGTTGTTTTCAAAATTGATTCTTTCAATGTCTTCCAAATTTTATTCACGTCGTTATCCCTTTCGCTTAGTTCGTCCATTACACTTTGCGTGCCCCTTTCTAGATTTTGTTTTTTCATTGCCTATATATTTGCATCTTGCAGTTTCTTTCAATTCTTATGTGTTGTTTTCGTACTTTTTAATTTTGCTTTTAGCTTTGCAATTATTGGGTTGTAATCTATCTGAATCTATATCAGCTCCGGGGTATGATTTTACGGCGTGTTGTAAAGGAAGATAGACGGTCGACTTACCTTTTGGCGAAAGTTGTATTTGTTATTTTGCCGGCTGGTAACTATCGGCCTAGTTGGGCTAGCTCGCCGCGAGGGTCGCAGGGTTCCAGCTATGCTGAAAGAGAATAAAAAAAATAGGAGGGCGCCAGGTCCTCGTCTCAGATCTAATTCTTGTGCCGGAGCATACACAAGGTAGGGACAATTTCCAGCAGAACAAAGAAGAATAATCAAATCAACAACCAATGAAAATATCACAGCTTTATTGACCAACAGGCAGGTGGGTACTATAGTGCAAGTGCTAGTACAAAATGCATATAAATTTCAAGCAAGCAATAAGATACATATATAACTACGTTGCAGCAAATATAAATATATAATAGGTGTAACAATACGGCAGGTACATGCAGGACAATTAAAAAAAAATGTTTGGAGCCTATTATATAAATATCACCATGCATGCATCTATAAAATCTATCTAGCCCGCGATATGGCGGACAATACCAACACACTAAAAATAAACAGCGAGGTTACGAAGGGCGTCACGAAGGCAATTTAGAAATATATATATATCGGAAGTTGAGCCTGTACGGGGCTCAAAAACAAATACGCCGTTTCAGAGCGATACAAGACTAACTTGGCTAACGTTGGACCCCGAGGGTTAGCCCGAAATGACGTTGACTCGCGGCTCAAAGGAATTTCTAAGGGTCGGAGCAACGATCGCTCACGTGGCCACGAAAAACACGTCGATGTCCTAAATATTAAAAATGCATCAGGGTTTCCCCATATAATATTGATTAAAGCAAACGCTTCGATCTGCTCTATATCCGGTTTTGTTCGATGCAAACTAATTACTCAATTCGCGGCGATTCGAAAATGAAGCAAACGGCTACCGTTGTCGCTTCTCTAGACACTACCAATGTGCACCGATACGTCAAGCAGCGGACGTGCAAATGGCGACGGAGTCCGCAACTGACATGTAAGTACGGCCCTAAATCTGAGATAATTGTGCGAAAGTCCTAACAGACGGTTTACAGGGGGGGCTCGTCGGACCGCCAGTCTTTAGCGGAACCTCCTAAACAGGGCTCTAGTAAGTTTATCTGACGTCTGACATTAATTTGCCAGGCTGCATATAAATGAAAACAAGGCAGCAACATGAAAGCTAGCTATTCTGTAATTCGTAGGTTCCACAGAGAAGCCGTGGCTCGGGGCTAATTCAACATCGAAAGCTCCTGCACAATTACGCCGCAGGACTGTCTTCACGGACTAGGGTAAGCTCGATTAATAATTCAATAAAGATCACTAAATTGCACAAAATGGTCGCTCAAAATTTGCAAAAGCCCTTTCATAACAACACATCAGACCTATACAAAAGCATGCCCTAATACCTAACTACACGAAGCATTGCTATGCTAAAAATATCACACATGCCCCAGCTACTAACGAAACGAGGCACTACTAACTAACTATAAAATACACGAGGCGCAATGAGTAATTGCTATATCAGTTTCTTGCCTGTAGGAGAAACATGACGAGTCCTAACCTTTCCGTTGGCTTGAGGGGGTCGAAGACGGCTGGAGTAGCGAGGGCCTCGGCAGACACAGCGGAAGGCCGAGCAAGCCGAGGAAGCGGTGGATACGTTGCAGGTAAGTGCAGTGCTACACTCTCTAGCGTAGCCCACAGGAGTTGCAAAATTCCTTGACAACTCGACAATTTCAGGAGCCCAAATCGACGGATTGGATGCCCGCAGAGTGCAGCCGAACAGGGAATGCTAAGCCTCTTCGGGGAGGAGTTTAACCTCTGGCAGGAAGCGTCCAAACTCTCCCAAGTAAATTTGCCTGTAGTGATGACTGGCATCCGACAGGAAAATAGCTTGAGTAATGACGGGCAGCCATAAAAGTGCAAGAATGCTGCTGACCTCAAACAAATCCGCAAATTGCGAATGACGTAAGTACAACCAAATCAAATACGAACGTCTTAAAGGACAGATGTGCTTTGTAGATCCTCCTCGAATCGAAACGGAGCGAAGCTAACTAATTAGCTCATAAATCAAGCACACAGTCGAGGCACTAGCAGCCTGCACCAAGTTTAAAATGGGAAAGAACTCAAAAATCCACCCAGTTACCAGTTATCAAAACTTTCCAAATTTTGGGCCAGAAGATGCAAAAAAACAGCCTGAAAAGTGTGACTGCAAGAAGAAATATCCTTTATTTAGCAACAAATAGTATAGTGCAGAATAATTGCAACAAGGGTTGCCTATTTTCGTTTTTTCTAGATTCATATTCGGTCCTATCTTTCTCGATTCTCTTTCTAGTTCCAGTAGCATATGTGTGAGGTCTTCTTCTTTTTCGGCGATTAGGACCACATCATCGGCGTATCTTAAATGGGAGAGCCTTTCACCATTAATGTTAACTCCTACATTTGACCAATCTAGTTTTTTAAAAACAACTTCTAAGGCCACAGTGAACAATTTTGGAGATATTGTGTTTCCCTATGTTATTCCTCTGTTAATAGATACTTTGTTTGAATCTTCGTGGAGTCTAATTGTGGCCGTCGCTTGTTGACATATGTATTTTATAATGTTTTTGTAGCGGCAGTCTATGCGTGCTTTATCCAGTTCTTCCGTTATTGCCCAATGTTCCACAGAGTCAAAAGCTTTCTCGTGGTCTACGAAGGCTATATGTACTGGGCAATTTTATTCTATAGACTTGGGATAGTAATCTCTGGGTCGGTAGTTTTTTAGAAGCATTCTGTAGCCTTTTTTGAATAGGATTATTATTATCGCGTTGTTCCATGTTTCTGGTATGGCCTGTTGTTCTAAGCATTGGCTAAACAGACGTTTCAGCATCGGTACTATTATGTCTTGTGCTCCATTGATCATTTCTACCAGAATTTCGTCTTCTCCTGGTTCTTTGTTATTTTTTAAAGATTTTAAGGCATGTAGAATTTCTTCCTCACTTACCTCCGGAAGGTCTTCCGATCCCATGCACTACTTTATCTTTATATAAACGGAAAACTGTAATCATTTTATTTACATTTTTGGGAAATACCTAAGCAAATTTGGCAACATTGTCGTATATAATTTGAGACGTACATTCCGAAAAACGTAAAGTATGCAGAATAACCCATTTAAAAAATCAAAGTCAAATGATATTTTCGGTGAAACCGGAAGTCAGACATTTTTATAATCTTTGTCTCTCAATCTAAAATTATGTTTAATATCCCCGTAACAAGTTTCATCCAAATCCGTTGATAAGTAAAGGAGATAGAGACATGGCCCTGATCTCATAGTCGTCTGGTATACAAGCTTCCCAGGCTTTAGATTATTTTAAAATTCTGTTCACGTCCCGTTGGTGTATCGAACAACCTCCTTTTCGATTTTTTTTATTTGATATGACGAGCATTCTATTACACACCGACCGCCATTGCTTCATTTCGATTCGGTCTCGTATCGACGCCGTCTTCGTAGGGATGGGGACGTTTCGCCCCCACCGTTTAACTCTTACCTTTTAGCCCCCACCGTTTAGCCCCAGCCATTTCGCCTCCGGCGCCGATTCGCCCCCGATCATTGCCCCCAAGTTATGCAATATGCAGTATATTTTTGCATTAGATTACGAGTTTGTGTTGATTGCTACTCTGATTTTGTGTACCTGGACATTTTAAAATTGCGGACATAAATGGGCATTATTTGAGATATTAAAACGATCATTATAGGATAAGTTCCTGTTATAATTATGAAAATAGTGTTATTTCAACAAGAATTAAAAATATTGCAGAAAGTTATGGTAGGATAGATACTATGGATTATTTGTGAGGCATTGCTCATAATTTTGAATTTTAATATATTTTGTAATATGTAGATACTAGCTGAAACCCGCGGCATATGCCGCATTTAAAATGTACGACAAATGTAATAACTTTTGTTGCACTAAAGAAAGTTTTAAAAGCAGGCTAGAGATTACGCCGTTACTGTTATTGTTAAATAACTTGATTAATTATTATTTCTTTGTCATTTTAAACTGGCATTATTATTATTATCTCTATAATAGCAACAATAAGTAACTGTTTATAATGTTTATATGCTAGCGAGTTGTTCTTAAATCGCTAGTGAATTAATAGTAACAAGAGATCAATTAAAAAACCAATTAGGGTAGGCTGTGATATATGTTATACGTTTGGCAGTACTGAAGTGTATTGTCAGTCTATGTCAAATTCGAGATTTGCAGGTTATATTTTATGTCAGTCTGTGTCAAACAACAAACAAAACCTAACCTACTAATCTCGAATTTGACATAGACTGACAATACACTTCAGTACTGCCAAACGTATAACACATATCACAGCCTACCCTAATTGGCTTTTTTATTGACCTCTTGTTAGATTGTTCCACAAGTTAAGAAAAGTGAAAGTTTTCCAGCGAATGTAAAAGTTTTACGTGAGCATGGAAGAATCACTTTTCCAATGTGTTGAACATGCAATTTTTCCGTGTAGTTGACAAAAATATCTTTTTAAATAATTTTCGTCAAAGTATGGAAGCGCAATGTTTACTGTACTGTATAAATACAGAGTCCGGCAACGAAGCAGGGGTGGAAGATATTTCTAAAACTATGAGAGTTACATGAATATTGTGTATATAAAAGTTGGAGGTACGAAAGTGGTGCACATTCTTAAAATATTTTTGATTATACAGGGTGTCGCAAAAAAGTATGGCGAATCAAACTTACTTTTTTTTAAATAGAATGCCCTATATTTGGGTAACTTAAAAGTTTTGTATTCAAATAATCATCACTTTCATATAAAGTTGTACGGGTCTAAAGTCAACTGTTTTGGAGATATTAACGATTTTATGCAAAAAATGCTGAACTTCAGGCGACTGCTGTAAGCGACAAAAACCAATTGAATGAAGGAGAACGTTACCAAAAAATTATGATTTTTGTAAACTATCTTTCAAGTGTAAAATGGTGGATCTGGGTATTAATGTTATATAGGGTGCTCAATATTTGCAAATTTAATAATTTCGATTTTTTTTCAAATGGAACGCCCTGTATATTTTTGTTCTAAGTTTAAGTGTTTTTCAGATATGTGTGTTTGAACATAAAAACAATTTAAACCCCTTAAGATGCTTTATTTCAAGGCATAAAATTAACGCCCTTAAAATAGTGATTTAAACGCATGATCTCTCTAAAAATAAAAGCACAAAACCAGGTTTAGAAAATATAAATTCAGTCAGTGTTGATACAGGAAATTATAAACACGAAAAAAACGATAAATGCAGGAATAAATTAATTTCACGGTCAAATTAAATCAGATTAAAAAAAACAAAAGCCAATACACCAAAAGCTTTTACGTAATTACACTAAATGTTCAAATAGTTCTCCTTTCCTGCTCTGAGTATTAAAGCTGTACAGAGAATTCATAATCTGCAAATATAATTAGTTTGATTTATTTAAATGGAACACCCTGTATTTTTAAAAAGTACTTTTAGTGAGCTTTCTTCTTCCACTTCATTTCCTATCTCAAAATTCGGTCGATTTTCAGATTTAATTTTCTCCTGCTTTTTTTCGCTTTTTTCGTATTGGTTATTTCTAGTATTGAGTTCTGGTTCAATTTTTGTATTTTAAGCTTGGTTTTATCTTTTGTTTGAAGAATTCAAGTGTTTAAATCATTATTTTAAAGGCGTTTGTTTTTTATCCCTTGAAGTAAAGCATCTTAAGGGGTTTAAATTGTTTTTTATGTTTAAACTCGCATATCTGAAAAACAGTTGGAACTTAAGAGGTATGAAGTAGCATATCAAAAGAAAGATCATTAAAAGAGCTCTTCAGAAATACAAAAATATATAGGGCGTTCCATTTGAAAAAAAATCAAAATTAAATTTGCAAATATTGAGCACTCTGTATAACATTAATACCCAGATCCACCATTTTACACTTGAAAGGTAGTTTACAAAAATCATAATTTTTTGGTAACATTTTCCTTCATTCAATTGTTTTCTGTCGCTTACAGCAGCCGCCTGAAGTTCAGGAATTTTTTGCATAAAATTGTTAATATCTCCAAAACAGTTGACGTTAGACCCATACAACTTGATATGAAAATGAAGAGTATTTCAATACAAAACTTTTAAGCTACCTAAATATACGGCATTCTATTTAAAAAAAGTAAGTTTGACCCGCCACACTTTTTTGAGACACCCTGTATAATCAAAACTATTTTAGAAATGTGCACCACCTTAGTACCTACAACTTTTATATACGCAATATTTATGCAACACTCATAGTTTTAGAAATATCTTCCACCCCCGCTTTGTTGCCGGACCCTGTATAAATTAACCATTATACATTATAGAATAGAGCTTACTTGAAAATGGATGAATCTGTTATTAATTCATTTAGTTCATTTTTAGGTGAAATCAATATGATTTTGAGCAGTTATGAAAAGTATTAAAAAGTCACTTTTTTTAATGTCACCAATGGCATGTGAAAAAATAATACATTATAAGAAAAAGAAAAGCATAATTTTTCCGAAGATGTGAATTTGCAGCTCAAGGGCGATGCCGAGCACAAATACACAGAGGGAAAAATGGTGTTCTGCCCTGCCGTGTATATACAATTTTTTCAACCGCCAGGATCAGAACCATAAGAAACATATGCTGTGGGTGATTGGGTGAAAAGAATGGTCCAATAATGTAGGTACCGTTGCGGCCAACTCAAAGTGCACGGCAGATTTTTAGCTTGTAATACGATATTCTAATCATAGACGTCGAGTTTTGACGTTTACGTTTGTCATCAACTGTCATAGAACTGAAAACTCGGAAAATTCCCAGCCATTTGTCAGAAGCAGAGAAAATGCGAGCTATTACAAAACTGGAAGAGAACTGGTCGCTGAGTCGAGTCGCAACAGATTTGCATGTGAGAAAGAGCTGCACTTTCAAAATTAAAAATCGTTGACAGCAGAGACTTCTGCAAGAAAAGTTTTGTTAACACCAGAGAACAAAGAATGAAGAGTACCTACAATTTGCAACCGACTATTTGAATGAGATCGACGACTTTTGGAACACGACTGTTTTCTCAGGTGAAAAGGTATTTCAATCATTTACCAATTGACGATTAAGGGTGTGTAGACCACAAAATTCAAGATTTGAGGAGCAATATTATGTTCAACCCTTAAGGAGTAGTGGACGATTCTCTGTAAACGTATGGGGATGGATCAATGCTCACGGATCTGGGGCATGCTATAGAATTAATGGTCGACTGAATGCTGAAAACTTCGCAACATTTTGCAAAATGTGATGCTGCCATCTGTAAGAGAGGTCTTTCCTAATCAATTTACTTTTCAACAGGCAAGATATTATCTAATTAATTAATTTTGTGTATGTTAACGTAATTGATAACATTATTTTCACAGGATAACTGTCCTGTGCATACAGAAGGGGTTGTTCATTGATGGTTTGATGAGAATAATATCAATTTATTACCATGGCCTGCAAGAAGTCCGGACTTGAATCCCATCGAAAATGTTTGGGGCTATTTAACTACAAAAATTTATACCAGGGATTTTGCACCAAACAAAACCGATGAATTATGGGAAAGAATAAAAAATGCTTGGAAGGAACTGAGAGAAGGATACAATATGGAAACATTGGTCAACTCTATGCGAAAGAAACTGCAAAGCGTAGTAGCAATTGAATACTGATACATATTTATTAAATACATATTATTATATACCTAGTTTGTTTACTTGTGAAACTTTGCTAAAGTACAAACATTAAAAAAGTAATACCTATTATTATAACCATAAGCAACGCCACTGGAGAAACCCCCATTTAATAAGCCGAAAAATCGCAAAAATAACCATAGTAACAAAAAACCGTGCACTTTGAGGTGTCCGTAACTGTACCTAATATGCCTGCCCAAATATTTAGCGCAAACCGTTGCTGGAAACCTCTTATGCGAAATACATTGGGGTTTTCAACTGCCCAGTAATGATTGTTGTGCTTGTTAAATAAGTACCCCTCAAGTAAAAGCTGCTTCCTCCGTCCATAATACTTTTTTTGTAGAATCTTCATCTGCTTCAATTTGCTGTAGCAGCCACTGGCTAAAATTCGTTCTTTGCAGAAAGTGGTTTTCTTGTAGAGCATGAACTTTTGAATAATGAAAAGTGTGATAATTGTCCCCTTTTAAAATTCTATGCACTAAACTGCAATTTATACCAAGCTCTTGGGCGATTCCATGTTTGCTCATACCTGGTTGATTTTCCACGACTGCAACAACTTGATCTTCTAATTGAGCAGTCCTGGTTGTTTGTGGTCGCCCATGGTGGTTGTAATTTAATTCAACACGACCAGTTTCCCGCATACGTTGCTCAAGCCGCTGAAAAACATTTTTATCGGGATGACGACGATTGGGATAACGCAACGAATATTCTAGAGCAGCATTTCTTAAGTTTCCATTGCATTCACCAAGAATGAGGTACATGTCACAATATTCGTTATTACTAAACATTATAAATGATCTTTAAATTTTGACATTAAAGTGACATTAAATCATTGGCACAAAACACATTTGGTCAATACTTTTTGCAAATTATCAATCTGATATGTTGCCAGCTTCATTTTATTTCATATTTTAATAATTTTTGAAACATTTAAAACATTGTATTTAAAAACTCTAGCAACTTTTGGCAAAATAAATTTATTTTTACAAGATTATACTGGGTTTGCAATATTTTGAATATGGAAATTTATAAAATATAGTTCAGCTTGTCATTTTCAATCTGCCCACTTTGAACCCCCATATCTTAGCAACGGGGTCCCTGAGATATTTTTTGTATTTAATGTACGAATATAACCAGGTACCTAAATAGCAAATCTAAAACTTAAAATTGTTCTTTGTACAGGATTTCGTATGAAACTTGATGGAAAGCATTCGTGAAAGGTATCGGTAGTTCAACAGCAGCTGTATCCACATTATTTTGGACAACGGATTCAATATTGTCAATGGTTTACGGTCCTTAACTTTTAGACTGCACATTTATGTTGAAACCAGTTTGCACCCGCTCAAAGTTGGAGTATGGGCAACTGTCACAAAGGCGAATTATTGGCCCAATTTTTTTCCACGATACAATAAATGTAAAAAGATGTAATAATATTTGACAACTATTTACAAAGTATTCAAACACATTTCTTAATTGGAAGTATTTACTTTGGTTCTTAATATTAAAAATAATATGTTTTATTAACTATCATTATTTGAGCAATTTAATTAATTCTCAATTTTTTTGCAATTTGTCATCTCAATCTTATCTCCTGTAGAGAACTATCATTCAACAGCAAACCGGGATCGCCTAACTGACACATTATTGATGCAATGAAACCAGAATTTGTTGAATTACTTAACCTTTCAGTAGTTGCCATTTCAGAATATATTATACAGTGTGTCTCACCGACTATGAGATATAGCAAAATTAACATTGGGAATTTACGTAAGGATCAACTATTGCTTTGGCCGGATCGAGAATTGTGATTGGTCAGAAGTGAAACAATCATTGAATTATTTTGTTGTCACAACTGTGCTTTCGTTTCTAATTGTGGGTAACTTTAAAATTTTCCCAATACAAATTTTATTAATATTCATTGGACTGTAAAATATGCCTGTTGTTATCAAAACTGCTGTCTGTTGGTATGCCTAGAATTCGTTTACTAATCTTACTTTCTCATTTTTATGCGCGCGCAGTAAATTTGGCACTGTCAAATTTGCGTGTGTAACTTTCCATAAATAAAGAAAAGAGATAACTTTCGCCTTATTTGTTTACATTTTATTTAAAATCAGCCATTTTCAAGAATAACACCACACTTGGTGAATTTATTTGGTAAGAATTCATATTGCTATATTTTATTTTTTAATAATTGTAGCACGACCTTGCTACTTTTAGGTTAAGCTGAAAAAATGGTTTTCTCTGATGAAGGCAATAAGTTTATCGTAGAGGCTGATTTTTATTCTGGAGAACGTGATGAAAATTGTGTTTGGATATATTTATCTCAATCTTGTTATCAACAATTTGAAAAACAGTTCTCTAACATCGTAGTGCCACGTTCCGTAGAACATGTAGTAACGGCAAATGTAGAGGGACACCACTTAATCTGCGGTCACTGAAGACATCTTGCAAGATATTTAAGATCGAATAACCACGAGTCCTAATAAATCTTTAACACATTTGTCAGCTCAAACAGGTAAATTGACATGCAATGGTGTTCTTTAATAATTAAATTATTGTACATTAATTTTTTGTAGGCGTTTTGTACAGATCCTGCCCTGTTAAAAAGGTGTGCAAAAAATGCTGCATATTATGCACCATTAGATGTTCCGCTACACATGAGCTATTGTGATTGCAGTAAATACCATCACACCAAGAATATTGGCCAATGTGTTTAACGATAAAACGTAGGGTTAACATGTATTTAGAACATGATCGAAGGCAATTTGAGAAATTTCTGTGAAAATTATGTAACTGTTGAAATGATTAGTTTACTAACAAATTTACATGTTTTTTTAAATGTTACTTGAATACGTATGCTATTGTAATTAAGCAGGGTGCCTGACGTGTAGTAAACGGACACACGAGAGAGGTTAAGTATTTATGTATAACTGTAAACAATGTATTTTATAATAAAAAGTTTTGTCTTGTATTCTGTGGTTTTGTTCAAGAAAAAATTGTTAATTTAAAATAAGATAAACAATGGTATATCCAAAAACTATTTTTAAAATAAAATAATGGAAAGAAATTACAAATATGTTTTACGAATTTTATAACAAAACAGATTTAACTAATTAATTAAATGCTCAAATGTGTTTCCATTCACTACTAAACAGTGACTTAGTCTGTCGTAAAAGTTGCAACGTACATTATTTAACATTTGAGGCGTTATATTAAAATATGCTTCTGTAATAGTCTTTAAGGAAATCTAAATTTGCATGTTGTCGCGAGCTATAAATTTTTGACACATCCAGTTTCTCGGAATGGTTTTACAATTTGCGCTACTGTGTAGATCATAGCCCTAGTTGATCCTTATATACTTTTCCAATGTTAATTTTGCTATGTCTCATAGTCGGTGAGACACACTGTATATACAGAGTGTCTCGCGAAGTTACCCCTGCACTTAAGGAGCATGTTCTTGAGATCATTTCAAGCAAAAAAGTTCATATGAACATGTGTCCTATTCTCAGTAACTACTCATTCTGCCATCATAAGCAAGAAGGCGGTATCTACAAAAAACGCGTTTTGTGATAAATGGCGAAACGTAACTTATTGATATTTCATCACCATGCGGTACATAACCGTGGATTTTTTGTATTATAAGTATGAATTTAGTTGTGTTTTATATAAAAAGAAACAATATTCACCATTTATATCAAAAATAAAGAAATTGTAGCGAAAAAATGTAGATACCGCCTTTTGACTTTAAATTGCAACAATCGACCGAACACTAAATACAGATTGAAAAAGCGGCATCTACTTGACAATGTATAATGAAAGACATGATACTATTAATTTAATGAAACGGCAGTTGGCCGCATCTGAACATTTGCGACCACGAAAACAGACAATAAAGGCGGTATCTAACAAAACAAAAAAAGAAGACGGCTTCTACACGCAGATACTGCTTTTCACTTTTGCATTTTGCATTATAAGTAACAAAATTTCGATTTTTTTGTAGATACCGCCTTCTTGCTTATGACGGCAGTATTGAGCTATACACATTTCAAACTAAATTAATCTTAATAGTAATTTACGTTACGAGACCGGAAAGTAGTGTTTTGCAGGTCGAACCAAGTAGATTCCAAACTTGGGAAGCTCACGATTTTCTGTATTTTTTAGGCAATCTTCAAAATGTCGCTATAATAAAGGAAACAAATTGTTATTCTTCATCTCATCTTTGATCGGCATACCTGAAAATCAGCACATATGCAGGTTTATTACCGACATCGGAGTACAACGCCAACTCTTTTTACTGCAACGTTTCATGCTCTCAAAGAAAGTAGATGTCTTCCAAGCGTTAGCATTCAGGATGTTGCTGAGCAGCAGTTGTTGAATTATGTTTTCTGTATTTCTTAGGTAATCTTCAAAATGTCGCTATAATAAAGGAAACAAATTGTTATACCTCGTTAATTCTTCGTTGATCGGCATACCTGAAAATCAGCCCGTATGCAGGGTACAACGCCAACTCTGTGGTATATTTGCAGCGCAATCAAAGCAATGAACAACAATTTGCAAAAGTTTCGTAGTCAAAATAATTTATAGGTTATGTGTAAACATCAAAGTCAGAGACACATTTAATATGCTTAAAACGTAGAGCTACAATATTCCTTTGCTTCGGCCGTTGGTTGCATTCAGTAACTCTCATTATTATTAACCAAAATTCACTTGCCTTTAAAGCTGTGTCAACAGTTTTAAAAAACACAAGTAATATGCATAATAAATAATTGTTTTCTCTGATAATATCGCTATTAAAAGTTAAGGGAAGTTTGTTTACAAAAACCCGAAAATATAAACAAACGAATGCAACCGTGGTACTTTTAGTTGTGTAAACACGGCTTTTAGTCTTCTGCATTATTATAAGTGATGATGATGATGATGATGATGATGATGATAAATATAGCGTCAGTCTATGACAACGGGCGCGCCCTCTGTAGGGTTAACAAATTATACTATCCTTAGACGTTCATTATTAGACTCTATTCTTAAATTAAGAAATCGTGATTTTTACACAATTAAAAATGAAGAACAAACAAAATTAAATCACAATGACATGCTATTGTTGATTCAACAGTACATCATAAGAATTGATAACATGATTGATCAAATATTCCCTTCAGATACAATCAGAATAAAACGCGGAGTAATAAATGGACTCGGTACTGTATTTAAATTTTTGACAGGCAATCTTGACGCTGAAGACGGAGAAAAATACGAGAATGCCATTGCGGATCTTCAATCCACAAGAGATATCCACAATAAAATTCTAAGTCAACATACACATTTAATAAATGATTCCATAAACGCTATATTTACCCTAACTAAAAATCAGGAGCTTTTAAATACAAATCTACAGAAATTGATTGTACAAAATCGTGCTATAACCAACAACATAAACTCACTCTCTATTCAGAGTGTCCTATCAGAATCAATATTTTCCTTACAAATGTTTGTAAACACCTGGCTCGAATTAGAAACATCTCTCACCTTTGCACAAAACCAACAAATGCATATGTCCCTACTTGATAACGCAGAACTATTATCCAATCTCTATCTACCTTTCTGAAAACTCAGACAACATGCTTTCTTTACCTTACCCTGTGCATCATAAAACCCTTCATCTTTACGAATCTATAATATTAATCCAAGCTTATCAAATTAATAACAAAATAACGTTCGTCTTCGAAATACCATTAGTGCACAAAGACACTATTTACCAACTCATGCAATTGATACCGCTCCCGATATACATTGATGCCAATTTGTACCGTATGATCATTCCTACCTATAAAACCATACTCTTCAACCTTGCAACCTCAATACCCGTCGAACTTGACCATTGTAAATTGGTAACCACCGGTTCCTATTTTTGCACTGAGAAATACCACTTTTCCGTTGTTAATAACCAGTTATGTGAGACCCAACTTTTGTTTTTTTCCTCCAACAAAACTTGTTCACCCTACCTGTTTAACTTACTAAAAGTTAAATAGCCCAAATTGACGATTCTACTTGGTTGGTTACTACTCCACAAAAAGTAACTATTGACATTAAATGCTTAGACACCAAGTCAAGGAAAATAGTAACTAAAACGAATCTAATTCATCTCACACCGGATTGCACGGCAGTCATTGACCATGACACCTTGTTGTTCCAAATCAGAACCTCTTCTTCAAAACTTGTAAAGTTGCAAATACCCAATATTGATGCCCTGGATGCAAATAGTGCTAAACACACTAAAACAGCAAGTGTGGATCTGACACCGATCAACATTAAAGAGCTGATTAAAGACCAGTCACAGCGTGGGGGAATACAAAGGGCGCTTGAGCCTGCCAATGTAACGAACTTGCAATACATTTCTGTAACCAATATTATAATACTAAGTATGATTGTAATAATAATCTTAAGTTTGTTAGTGTATACCTATTGTAAACGCCAAGCCTTACAAGATAAATTCATGGCATATATAAAATCAAAAGTATTTAAAGACGATATTCCTAAACCTTTTGAGTTCTTAGAAATCAAAACGTGAAATTCAAATGCTTTGAATTGTCTTAAGAGGGGAGGAGTAATGTAACCACTCAACCAATTAACTATCAAAATAAATGCTTGCTGCCGCGAATTCTATATTTAGAATTCTCTGAACTGAAAAGAAGTGTTAGAGTTGTGAAACGTTGCGCAATATTGTGAAATTATGTGACGCCACTCAATCACGCCACCCGAAGATGGCAGAGGCTATAAATAGCCGTGCTTATGTAATTTTAGTTTAGTTTATAGATTTGTGTCTTACAGAACGTTACTAGTTTATAGATTTGTGTCTTACAGAACGTTACTAGTTTATAGATTTGCTTCTTACAGAACGTTACTCTGTACAAATTTGTAACTCCTACATTTAATTAAAAACTTGTGTAGTAAAATAAATAAAGTTTTTTTCGTTAAGGCCACGATTGGCAACATCTCGCGCGGTTTTTGCGCAGGTTTGTCAAGGTCGTTGGCTTAGCCGGGATCAAGGTCGCGGGCCTAGCCGGAGTCAAGGGCGAGGCCTAGCCGGGGTCAAGGTCATTGGTCTCACCTTGGCACTCCCCACGATGAATTTTGGGGCTAAAAGTCTAATTTAGAAATTTTTACAAGATTTCCACGATGCATTTTGGGGATAAATGTCTAATTTTATCCCTACGCTTATCAAAAAAATATTTCCTAGGCTCAAGCGGATGTGAGTCATCGTCTGGGAATGCAAACTTGTTGAGACTTGCAGATGCGGGGTGTCTAGCCGGATATTATCTACCAATTGAACAATGACGCTCATTGTTTGAGGAATCTGCACGACCGCTAAAAAATAATTTAACAATGAAGTATTTGTTTGAATTTTTTTGCCGAATCAGATAAACCGGATTTTATTGTTTGGAGCTTCAAACCTGTCCGGACTTGTTTGAGAAATGTGCAAAGCTGGTAAAAATTGAACAATGGCGGTGTAACAAACTAGAATAAGAATTAAAGTAATATATTAGTAAAAAATACTCTTCAGCTAGCAGGTTAAAAGTTTGAAGTAGTTTAGTTGCAAGGTTGGCAAAAAATTGAACAATGAAGTTATTGCTTGAAAATCTGCACGACTAATACTCACTATTATTACAATTACATGCTAAAGACAGCGGACAAAACGTAAGATTAAAAACAAAAATTTTAAAATAAAGCTCCGAGAATAAGAATTAAATTAAATAAATCCAAATAAAAGCTATTAGACTACAGCAATATATTAGTAAAAAAATACTTACTTAATAAGGATGCTCAACAATGAGGGACAGTTTCATTTTTGCTGGATAAGAAACTTACCTCGATTGCTTGAAATCAGGTCCGGATACCTGTTTAATAGAAACATTTTCTTAAATTTCCGCTAAGACACAAGATTGGTGACAACAATATATAATTATACTATTGGAGATTATTATAATGCACACAAGTAAAATTATTACAAATATATGTTATGCATCACTGGCCAACTTGACATGTACCTGTAACCGAGTTTATAAGCACAGCGGTGTAATAAACTAGAATAATAATTCTATTAAATAAAGCCAAATAAAATCTATTACATCACAGTAACATAGTAGCAAAAAATACTCTTCAGTTAGCAGGTTAAAAGTTTGAAGTAGTTTAGTTGCAAGGTTGGCAAAAAATTGAACAATGAAGTTATTATTTGAAAATGTGCACGACTAATACTCAAGGTTATTACAATTACATGCTAAAGACTGCGGACAAAAGGTAAGATTAAAATCAAAAATTTTAAAATCAAGGCCCGAGAATAAAAATTAAATTAAATAAAGCCAAATAAAAGCTATTAGACCACAGCAATATATTAGTAAAAAATACTCTAATTAATAAAGATGCTCAACAGTGATGGACAGTTTCATTTTTGCTGGATAAGAAACTTATCTCGATTGCTTAGAAATCAGGTCCGGATACCTGTTTAATGAAAACATTTTCCTGAATTTCCACTAAGACACAAGATTGGTGGCAACAATATATAATTATACTATTGGAGATTATTATAATGCGCACAAGTAAAATTATTACAAATATATATATTATGCATTACTAGTCAACCTGACATGTTCCTGTAACCGGTTTTATAAATATTGACATGAAGAATTATTAAAAATCTTTAAGTTGTTAGGTTGACTGTGTCAGGTTTCCACGAAAAAACTAAAGCTCCTACAGGCCAGATTCTTGGATCAAGTATTGAATTTACATTTTGCTCGTATTTGCTTGCGACTGGATATTAGCAGCGTTTTGAGTTTTAGCCACGGTACTATATGTTTTAAGTACATTTTTTATTCTGATTAGTCTCCAAAACAACTGAATTATTTGTATTTGACGAATTTAGATTATTTCCGGCTAAAAGATGCAACACTCAAGATGTTTTTTTGAAAAAATGTACATGAATATTTTATAGAATTCGTAAAACCAAAGAAAATATTAGCAGATAATACAACTTATTTTAAAAACCCGAGTTTTAAGACATCCGCAAGCCAATCCTAAAGTGGTACGAAGCTAACACATTTAAGTATGACGGAGTTTTAAATAGCAGAATTTTATAATACAAAACGGAGCGATGAAAGAGTCGTCTGTTGATCATATTTTTAGCCACACAGCATCTTTCAGTTTTCTAAGTTATCCTATCATCTCCTTTATCAGTGTTGCAGGTATTAATAGAGGCTACATTTGCGGGCTGCCAAATGTTTAAACAGATGTGGGCGTCTGACCGGATGTTATTGTCTGGACATCTGCCAATTGCAACTAATGAGGGTGGGTCAATGACCTCCATTATGTGAGTCGGATGTGATTGTTTGCGAAATTGCACGGTTGTTAAAAAATAAAATGTGTGTGGAGTCTTTTTCTGACAAATTTACACCGGATGTAGTTAATGACCCCCAGTATCAATTCCTGCAAATTTGGTAGACAGGTAGACAGCTAGTCAGGTAGCCAGGTAGAGAGCTAGACAGGTAGATAGGTAGACAGGTAGACAGGCAGGTATACAGGTAGACAATTAGACAGACAGGCAGGCGAACAGACAGGCAGGCAGACAAACAGACAGGCAGACAGACAGGCAGGCAGGCAGACAGACAGACAGGTAGACAGGCAGACAGACAGACAGACAGACATGCAGACTATGTGTATCTTGGACAAAGAGCAACATTTCCAGACTCCCGTGTTGTTGGGCTCGGCGTGTCTACCTGTCTACCAAATTTGCAGATACTGATAATGGGGGGGGGGGGGGGTCATTAACTACATCCGGTGTAAATTGCTCAGACAAAGACTGCACACATTTTATTTTTTAGCAACCGTGCAATTTCTCAAACAATCACATCCGACTCATATAATGGAGGTCATTGACCCACCCTCATGAGTCTTACTCTATATGTTCGAATGTTTGTAAGAGTGGGTTGAAATAAATAACTATCGGTTCAATTTCGAAACTGTGTATTTAATAAGGTACTGGAAATAACACGTAATATTTACGCTCGGTGCTTACAGTGTTGTAGACTTTCCTGCAAAATTTCTTAACCATACATTTGTTTTTAACAACCGTACACATTCCCAGACGCCCACATTCGTTTAAACAAGTCTGGACAGATATTTTCTATAGTCTACAAATTCTATTGATGTACCTCCTTCAAGCATTCTAATTTTAGCTTTATTTACACTATTACAGTTTCTAATGTGATTGTTTAGTTGCAAACATGATTTAAACAAGTTTGAGGTTTTCTCTTATGTATTTGATTTCTAATCAATCTAGATATATTTCATTTTTCTAACTGCATCCGATTGCTGCACTCGTTTTTCAACACCCTGTAATCTAGGAGACAAATTGAGCTCGCTCGGGAACGAGGTTTCTGGGTACGAGATGTGGGGAGACGAAATATCCCGGAAACGAAATGTGGGGAACGAAATGTGAAAAACGAATTTTCTGCAAACCCTGTCTGCCTACCTGTCTGTCTGTCTGTCTGTCTATCAGCAGTGCTTTCAAACCTATATTAAAACAATCGAATTTAAAATTTGGGTCTTACGTAAAAGAAAACAATATGCAATTAAATGGTACTGCTGCTAATAGCGGAATAGAAATATTCAAAATTTTTAACTCAGTTTACACTCCCAACGGTAACCTGTAAATCTCTACAGTATAATAATAATATTTCTTTAAGAACTTGCTTATTGCTAAAGTGAGGGATGCTATCCCTCTGTACATAGATCCAACAGCAAAAGCAGAATAAATATCTATCGTCCAATTTCGAAACTTTGTGTGTATTTAATAAAGTACAGGAAAAAACACGCAATGTTTACATTCGGCGCTTACAAACAGTGTCGTGGATTTACCAATGTCTGTAGATTTTCAGCCAATTTTAAGCAAATTTCTTAACCACACATTTAGTTTTATCAACCTTGTATATTCCCAGATTTTCCCGCCAATATATATAATTTAAATTTACCGTCAAAACCTACGCGGAATTTGAATTTCCCACCAAAACCTGAGCTGAATTTGAATCTCCCGCCAAAACTGTGCAGACCTACGCCGAAACCCCAGACAATCACATCCGTTTTATTTTTAGCAACCTTGCACATTTCCAAACGTTCACATCCACAAATCTTGACAGGTCTGACATCTGACGACACGCAAATATAGCCTCTATTAATACCTGCAAGAAAGGAGATGATGGGATAACTTATAAAAACTGAAAGATGCTGCGTGGCTAAAAATATGATCAACAGACGACTCTTTCATCGCTCCGTTTTGTATTATACAATTCTGCTATTCAAAACTCTTGTCATACTTATATGTGTTAGCTTCGTACCACTTTAGGATTGGCTTACGGATGTCTTAGATGTCGGGTTTTTAAAATAAGTTGTATTATCTGCTAATATTTTCTTTGGTTTTACGAATTCTATAAAATATTCATTTACATTTAAAAAAAACATTTTGAGTGTTGCATCTTTTAGCTGGAAATAATCTAAATTCTTCAAATACAAATAATTCAGTTGTTTTGGAGACTAATCAGAATAAAAAATGTAGTTAAAACATATAGTGCCGTGGCTAAAACTCAAACGCTGCTACAATCTAGTCGCAAGCAAATACGAGCAAAATGTAGATTCAATACTTGATCCAAGAATCTGGCCTGTAGGAGCTTTAGTTTTTTCGTGGAAACCTGACACAGTCAACCTAACAACTTAAAGATTTTTAATAATTCTTCATGTCAATATTTATAAAACCGGTTACAGGACCATGTCAGGTTGACTGGTGATGCATAATATATTGTTGTGATACATGTTGCAGTATAATAAATCATAAGAAATATTAAAAAAACTAATAAATTCGGAAGGTTACAATAATTAGATCTTGATGGATGTAAAATTTCGAATATGAGTAATGAAAGTAATTGATACAATGAAAGGAGCCATTTGATAGTGTGATATTAATTGAATTAAATAACTTAATGGTTGTATAAAATGTTAACAAAGAACAAACCAAGGTAACATTAGACAAATGTATTTGTTAATAATAATCAGAATGAATATCCTATAATAGTATTATTTTAAAATATAGGAAGTGTGCACTAAGAATTGTATCTAATAGGTATAGAAATTTGTTTAGTTAGTTACAAAAACAACTTATAAAAAAAGCATACATGTAATTTTGAAAGAAAGAATTTCGTTAAATAAAACTAGAAATTATGCCTTAATTTGTGTTATTTTTGGTATATACAAATTAAAAAGGGCTATAAACAAATCTGCCTGGTGTGATAGGCGAAAACGTAAAATATAATTCATGGAGACGTATAATCGGTGAAGAAATTATACAAATACAGTTAATTGGAAATAAAGAAAACAGAAGGTTACATTATTTGAAGATATTTGAATTATTCATACATACAAGAGATTATTGGAGGTTCTTACAAGTAACTGATTTGATTTGGATATTTTGTGAGTATAACAAGAGACATCGGACTATCTGCAAAAAGGAAACAGAGTTAGATTTGGAACATCATAATAGCTGCTTTCGCATTACACATTAGAGTACTCTGGAGTGCACCAGAGCAAGTTACCTCGCGTTCGAATTACAACATAATTTTTGGAGTAACTAACGCTAGTCTTCCTTCCCCTGCCCCCTTAAGCCCCATGAAAATTTGAGGTGCAACAAGCCCTGACATGCGCTGTTGCGTTATTTAGAATCAGCTGTCAGATTTAAACGCCTTTTGGATGAATCCGAGTCTCAATTTACTGTAATTAACAGAATTAACTACGAATTAAGTTCTTGAAATCTATTTTGAGAGCAGTCTGTATATACCGCCCTTATTTTAAACGTTCAATTCAAAAGCAAATTAGTTAGGTTATGTATTTTACGCGAGAGTAACCTAACGTCTGTTCGAATTACAAAGCAACTCACTCCAGAGTAATTCACCCCAGAGTCAATTGCACCAGTGCTAGTTGCACTCGATTCGAAAGCAGCTAATATTAGCAACTTACCAGGAGTTAGTTCGTGTGGCAGTGACATTCAGGAGGAACAAGGACTGGATTTTGGGAGCAGAGGAGTTGATTTGACGGGACGAATGCAGTTGAAAGGATTCACAGACCATCATAGGTGTTGCTGTTTATGAAGTGGGCAGTAGGTGTTGCGGTCTATGGACATCAGGATCCGGTATTGGTTGGATGTTGCTGCAGTGAAAGCAAGAGCAGTTATTAAGGTTTGTGTAGATAAGTTGAGAAAGTATTTTGAATAACTGTCAATAAAAGAAAGTGATAATATAAAGTTGATATAGTACTTACCTAAGTGAATTGAATAATAAATGTGTTTATGTAAGATACAATTGTCAATTACCTGGTTTGATGAATTTTAAAAGTCAAGTTTGACGTTATATGTCATTGACAGTCAAATAATTTTGAAAATACAATTTTAAAACTTCAATTAATAGAGAACTAGATTTTGGCGAACCCACCCTGAAAATAAGAGCTCTCGATTTAAAAGCAATTATTGTTTGACATTTAAGACATTGCATTAAGTAAGGCATAGTTCAACTGGTGAGCTATAGCACATTTTTGACTAGCATAACGTGGAGCTGATATAGTCAATACATAAATATAAAGTCAGCACAAGGTGGTGCATTACAATATATATTTGTAATAATTTTACTTGTGTGCATTATAATAATCTCCAATAGTATAATTATATATTGTTGCCACCAATCTTGTGTCTTAGCGAAAATTCAAGAAAATGTTTCCATTAAACAGGTATCCGGACCTGATTTCTAAGCGATCAAGGTAAGTTTCGTATCCAGCAAAAATGAAACTGTCCGTCACTGTTGAGCATTCTTATTAATTAGATTATTTTTTTACTAATATATTGCTGTGGTCTAATAGCTTTTATTTGGCTTTATTTAATTTAATTCTTATTCTCGGGCTTAGCTGAATTATTTGCCTCATTAACGTTCAGCTAAATAAACTTCAGCTTCGCCACATAAAGTATCACTTTTATTCCTAATAACATAATCTACTATTATATTCTAAATTTAGCAATATGACATCCATATTTCATATATTTTTAAATTAAAAATAATAATTCAACCTATTTAATGATTGAATTTAGAGCAACAATGATATGGCTATTATTGCAAAATAGCTTTGTGACATGTGTACCCCCATTCATAATTTTTTAAACTAAGTATTTATATATTTTAACAAAATTGCCATAATTGATTCCATAGGCAAGTTGTTATTATACAAGAAGTTATGTCAAACATCTTTTTTAAGATACTAATAACCAGACCAGCAATTAATTGTAATACATGGCTATAACCTATAATACATACAAATTCTTAAAAAATTTACTATTTATTTTCTTAGTAAGGTTAAATTGTGGACAATATTATAATTAATGCTAATTTATAACTTTATTTGCTGTCATCTGATGAAACACATACAGCCGTATTCATAGTCGTTCGCCAGCGGCTCGCCGGAGTTTCGTTATGAATAGTATATTGGCAGCACTGTACGTCTATGTCAAATTCGAGGTTAGCAGGTTAGATTTTGTGTCAATTTCTGTCAAAACTGACGGAAAACCTAACCTGATAACCTCGAATTTGACATAGACGTACAATGCCGCCAACATACTATTCATAACGAAACTCCGGCGACTCGCCGGTGAGCCGCTGGCGAACGACTATGAATACGGCTGATAATGTCCAGAGATAATTTTCACTCAGGTCTATTGTATAAATAATTTTGACTGGTGTAAAATACTGTACTGTCACACCTGTCAATTTTTTTTAAAGAATTATTAACCAAATATTTTATGAATCTTTAAAACATCAGATTCAAATCCATAATAGTGATAAACCAGATCGATAGAATTATACACCTACCAGTATTTCTCCTATATTTTAAAAAATATCTAACTAATGCAACATCAATACGGTTTTTATTCAGCATGTCTCTTCATAATATGTGCAACTAATGCATTTTTCTGTGTTGCTCTATATTCATAACAGAACATTCCTAAGGTTTTTTACCTGTATGTCTCTTCATATGTAGAACTAAATGAATGTTTTGAGTAGCTTTATACTCGCAAATTGAACATGCATAAGGCTTTTCACCTGTATGCGTCCTCATATGTTCAACTATTGTCTTTCTCAAGGCTGCTTTATACTCACAAATAGAACAAGAATAAGGTTTTTCTCCTGTATGCGTTCTCATATGTCCAACTAATACATTTTTGTTTCCTGTTCTATAATCACAATTAGAACATGCATATGGTTTTTCTCCTGTATGCGTTCTCATATGTTCAACTAATTTATATTTTTGTCTTGCCCTATATTCACACATAGAACATTCATATGGTTTTTCTCCTGTATGCCTCCTAATATGTCCAATTAAAGTGGTTTTCTGCGTTGCTCTATATCCACAAACTGAACATTCATAGGGTTTATCTCCTGTATGCGTTTTCATATGTGCAACTAATGCGTTTTTCTTTTTTGCTCTATATTTGCAGACAGAGCATGCAAAACGTTTATCTTCTGTGTGAGTTTTCATATGTTCTACTAATGCGTTTTTCTGTGTTGCTCTATATTCACAAACAGAGCATGCATAAGGTTTATCTCCAGTATGCATCCTCATATGTCCAACTAATGCATTTTTCTTTCTTGATCTATAATTACAAACAGCGCATGCATAAGGTTTTTCTCCTGTATGACTTTTGATATGTTCAACTAATGTCCAATTGTCTCTAGCTTTATATTCACAAACACAACATGAGTAAGGTTTTTTTCGTTTATGAGTTTTTACATGTCTCACTAAATCACTTCTTTTATTTGTTTTATATTCGCAAGTAGCGCACGAGTAAGGTTTCTCTGTTGCATGCGTATAGTTAACTAACGTTTTTTGGTCTGGTGCATGAATTAGTGTTCCAGAATGAGTCTTCATATGTTCAAAAAGATTAGTATTGTTGCTTGCTTCATATTCACAAATGTTGCAGCACAGAAATGACTTCTCTGCAAGACTTTTCCTTGTTGTACTCGTAACAAGTAACTCGCTTTTTATTTCAAGCTCCTCCTGTTTAATAGTCAGTGCCTGATAAGCTGTGTTGTCGAAAGTACCTTGAGTGTCCCCTGCTGTGCAGGTAAGTTTCCAACTGCTTCATTTTCATTGACTTTGCTGGTTGTTGGATGCCACCAATTATAATCAACTGATTCATGCTTCACATCCATAGTTACAATTTAGTAAATACATCAACTGTAAAAACGATATAAAATTAATTCAGGTTAAACTGGATATTTTTATCAAAATATACACCAAATGCCTTATAATTGTAGTATATACTCCTTGTACTTACATGGGTAATCCTGCATTTTAGGGCCATAAAATTGAACTACCGCTCCTAGAGCTAATAATGCTGGTGGGAGTGACAATAACTAAGTAGGTATATTATATTCCTCTTAAAGTTCAGATTTTCTGGATTGGAAATTTAAAGTCGAGAAAGAAGAAACATGTATATAATTATATTATTGCAAGAGGATATGCAAAAAATAAACAGGGGAAATAGTTAAAACATACATGTGTAACAGAAGTGGTAAGTGTTTCATAATAAAACAATTGTATGAAATTTAATTCGAAAGTAGGTACTTACCTATATTATTGCACTGTATTTTTTGAAGGAAAAATTTTGTGGCGTTATATTTTTCGCAACATTGGATACGCTTGCTTCAACAAAGTCTTTCTTATCCTCTTGTCCTGTATTTAACAATGCTGCTCCAGTTTTTAACAAAGAATTTAACTGTATAAGTACCGCATCACTTTTATTATCACATATAATCTCATAAGAGCATTAATTCTTTCCGGAAATTTTTTTGAGTGCGGTCCAACAACGTCGTATTAATTTGCCCGAGCGGGATGCAAGGGCAAATTAGGACGTTGTTGGAATGCACGAAAATAATTTCCGGATATGAATTAATGCTCGAATGCCGATTCGGTAAGAAAATCGTAACGCCACAAACCCTCACAGTTAGGTTGGTCTACCTACAAAAAATTTCCAAGAATTTTTTTTATTGTCTTGGTTACGGCTCGTGAACTAATTTTTCTATTGGTCATTAATGAGTGTCGTTCGATTTTCATCAAAATATCAAAAATATCTATTTACCTTATTTTAATAAATATTTGTTATAGGTAGTAGAAAAAAAATTTAAAAGTCCTCGACGGCAATAAAACGTGCAACAAAGAAAGCGACAGCTTTAAATCATCTTTCTCCGTTGTAAACAAATCATAGGCAAGAAATCCGCAAGTACCCACCGTTTATTGTCGGGTACATGAATTATTTGCATGAAAACGAAGAATATCCTGTTCCTTTTTTTGTTGCACGTTTTATTGCCGTCGAGGACTTTTAAAATTTTTCCTTCAAAAAATACACTGAAATAATATAGGTAAGTACCTACTTTCGAATTAAATTTCATACAATTGTTTTATTATGAAACACTTACCACTTCTGTTACACATGTATGTTTTAACTATTTCCCCTGTTTATTTTTTGCATATCCTCTTGCAATAATATAATTACATTTTTCTTCTTTCTCGACTTTAAATTTCCAATCCAGAAAATCTGAACATTAAGAGGAATATAATATACCTACTTAGTTATTGTCACTCCCACCTGCATTATTAGCTCTAGGAGCGGTAGTTCAATTTCATGGCCCTAAAATGCAGGATTACCCTTACCATGACCAACTAAATTAAATACTATGGCTTGCACATAGGGAACACCACCTAGAGACATCTAGTAATTAATACTGAAACGTATTTTATTTATGGCGGCAAATTTAAATATTTGACATATGGAATACAATAGCATATGTTGTTTCTATAGAAAATCCAATGTAGAAAATAGAAATATGAATAGATTAAGTGACCTTTGAGAATGTATTGACAACTTAAATTTTATTCTAACAATCAAAATAGTTATAGCACTTATTAGTACTCTGCTTGTTAAAAGTATTGAATATAATTTTATTTATTTATTTTATTTTAACCTGTTTTACAGTATAAATACCCAATTACAAAACAGTTTTATCTCAACCAGACTATGAACACCTCCAATATCAAGCACCCGACAATTCTTTGCACATTGGGAGAATTTCTATAGTAGCCCCAGTATAATAATATCGTAGTTTTTTGCCACATAAGATGCATGGTATTGTTTTTTGCAACCTTCACAACAAACTCCTTGCGGGTTTCTGCTGATTAAGGTTAAACAAGCTGTGCAGTTAACCATTGGCAGCCATAAGGATAAAACTATCGTAACAGTTCAGGTCTTCTTGTTATCACCGAAAAACTTTTTAACTTTCACTCCACACTCAGTCCAGCTCTGTGTACATCCTTAATTGTGAAAATATTCTACTAAATTTTAAAATGGTTAGTGCCAACTTCCTAGTGAATTGTGTGTTCGGCAGCAATGGGTTGAATTTTTACAAGAATTTTGTGATATTAATAAACAGTAAAAAACCTACATGTTGCATGTTAACTACATTTTTATTGCACATATCTCTAAAATTACAGACTATACGGCCTTATGAAAAAATCATTTCGAACCACAGCAGCTTGTTAACAGTGATAATTTCTGCAACTTGTAACTGATTGTTGTTTTGTTGTGTTATGACTGGTTACGGACAATTTTTCATCTAATGTCGCACTTTTTAAAATGTTAAGTGTGAGACAAAGTGAGGTTTGCGGTGTTAAGACGTGAATTGATCGCACCGACGGTTAAACCCGAAATTTTAGGCATCGTCGTGCAAATTAATTTGCGGAGTTTTGATAAATTAGACAAATACGTAAACCGGAGTGGTACGGTATAAAGTGGAATTGAGGAAAGGGAAGTAAAGGGCGCAAATTCCCTTAGTGAAAACGGTAATAAACGAATACAAAGTGTACGCAAATAGGCGAAGGTCGAAGCAACGAGCGCCAGACGCGAAAGGTCAAACGCCGCGCGCGTAGATAAAGTGTAATCTAATACAACAGCGCTAGCAAATTCATTCAGTGAAAAACGGGGGCGGTCAATGCCTAAATAAATAAATAAATAAGGTGACGAATTAAATAAGAAAACGGAACAAATACACATGAACTTTACCGAAAAAAATTGAAGGACGACCAAGAGCGAAAAGTGTAACTGGTGTAATAGATCCATATATAAACAGGAAAAGAACTCGAGAAGACCCTGAGGAATTCGATAAATGGGAAACTGAGCAAATACACCTTCAAAAAAAAAAAATAAAAGCACAGAAAACCCCAAAAAACCAGAACCCAACGCAAGTAAAAAACCTAAAAGAAGCGAAGCTGCCACAGGAAGTGGAATTGAAAGAGATGGACGCAGTTTTAAAAAAGCTGGACGAACTACAAACTGAGGCGAATAAAAATCACGCGGATTTGAAAGCAGAAATTACGAAAATGAAAGAAGAATTTCAGAACGCGAAAATTGAATGGGAAAAGAAGGCGGAAGAATGGAGAGTAGAAAAAGTAGAACTTGGCAATAGAATCAAGAGATTAGAAGAAAGGATTGAGAGACAAGACAGAGACAAACGCAGAAATAACGTGGTGATAAAAGGAGCACAAATAGAAGAAAACCAGATGGAAGAAAAAGTAGAACAACTATTACGTGATAAGCTCAAGATGGTGGCAAAAGTTAAGAAAGGATACAGTGTGAAAGGAAAAGACGATAAGAGAATAATAATTGCAGAGTTGGATACATGGGAAAATAAAAAAGAGGTTATGAAGAGGAAAGGACTGCTAAAAGACTCAAACATTTTTATCGAAAACGATCAAACCTTCGAGGAAAGGAAAATTCAAGCCGAACTACGAAAGATTATGAAAGAAGAAAAAGAGAAAGGAAAAATAGTTAAAATGGGTTACCAAAAAATTATCATAGAAGGAGTAAGGTATGACTGGGACCCAAATAAGCGTGCAATAGTTAGATTCGAGCCAAAAAACGAATAGCCATAGGGAAAAATAACAACGAACCACATAGGATGACCAAGGCGAGACATGGAATTATGAATATGGGAACAATGGGTAAAAATAAAGAAGAAAAAGACAAATTATCAAAAAAAAGGAATAAAAATAAAGAACTTACTATAGGAACTTGGAACGTGAGAGGAACGTTCGAAGAGGGAGCATTAAGAAATTTAGTAACGGAAGTAAAGAAATACAAATTAGACATAGTTGCATTGCAAGAAACTAAACAGAAAAACAATGAAATTATGGAAATAGCAGAATATGTATTATTCCATAGTGGCGGGATAAACAGAAGATTTGGTACTGGGTTTCTAATAAGTAGAGATTGGCAACACGCAGTGATCAACTTTGAACCGATAACGGATAGAATGTGTAGCATAAGACTTCGGGGAAAATACCAAAAGATAACCATCATAAACATACATGCCCCAACCGAGGAAAAGACACTGGAGGAGAAGGAAGAATATTATGATAAGTTAGGCGAAGTGCTTCAAAAAATACCTAAATACGACTTGAAAATTATAGTAGGTGACTGCAATGCGAAAGTAGGGAGAGAGGAGGAATATATGCCAACCAACGGAAGGTTTAGTAAGCATGCAGAGAGCAACGATAACGGGCTGAAATTGATAGGATTTGCAATAGAAAGAAATATGAGAATAATGAGTACAAACTTTCAACGGAAAGACATCTACAAAGGGACATGGACATCCCCCGATGGCAATACTATTAATCAAATCGACCACATTCTAGTAGAGGAAAAACATGTGAATACAATAACTAATGTTACAAGCTGCAGAGGAGCGGACGCTGATTCCGACCACTACCTAGTTAAAATAAAAATAAAACAAAAAATTCCAGATAATAACAACAAAAAACAGGCGAGGATAGAAAGATATGACATCAGTAAACTACAAAGCGAGAGAAACAGGGATAAGTACGCAGAGAAACTAAGTGAAAGTATACGTGTAAACGGAGAAAGAGACAGTGTAGAAGGGAAATGGGAGAAAATAAAAAATGCCATAGTAGGAACAGCAAAACACATACTTGGAAGAAAATGCGGAAGCAGAAAAGATCACTGGTATGATGAAGAATGCAAGAAAGCAGTGGAGGAGAGAACACAGGCTAGAATAAAAATGATAAATAAGGGGACGGAAGAAGCAATGCAGGAGTTTAGAAATAAAAGAAGAATAGCAAAGCAGATATGCAGATCAAAGAAAAGGGAATATAAAGAAAAAGAGTTGGAAATTTTGCAAGAAACTACAGAACCAAAGAAGTTAGACAATTTTACCAAGGAGTGAAAAAGAAAAAGTGTGGTTTCCAGACAAAACGAATCTACTGTAGAGACAAAGAAGGTAATCTAATAGTAGACGAGGAAACAGGGTTGACAAGATGGGCGGAATATTTTGAAGATACACTGAACGCCATAGAAGAAGTTGAGAGTGAACTAGAAGAACCAGTCGCAATACCTGATGATGATGGAAGAGAAACGATAGCACCACCTACCAAAAGCGAAGTTAAAACAATAATTGAGAAACTAAAAAACAACAAAAGTCCAGGAGAGGAGGGTATCAATGCAGAACTAGCAAAATATGGTGGAGAGGCGATACAGGAAGAGATATACAAGTTAATCAAGAAAATTTGGCAGGAGGAAGAAATGCCCAAGGCATGGTCAAATGCACTAATATGTCCAATTTTTAAGAAGGGGGACAAAACAAAGTGTGGAAACTATCGGGGTATAGCACTTTTAAATGTAGTTTACAAGATTCTAGCAAGTCATATCAAGGATAGGATGATAATGTACGTAGAACAGAATATAGGAGAGTACCAATGCGGCTTCAGGCCCAATAGATCGGTCACGGACCAAATTTTTACCCTTAGGCAAGTGCAAGAAAAATGCCAAGAATATAAGATTGGAATTTATGCCGCATTTGTGGATTTCAAACAGGCGTACGACTCTATCAATAGAAACCAACTGTACAAAATAATGCTCGAGTTAGGAATCCCAACAAAGCTCATTAAATTAACTAAGATGACGTTGACAAACACAAGCAATAAAATTACAGCAAACGGAAAAGTATCGAGATCGTTTAATGTAAATAAAGGGCTACGTCAAGGCGATCCACTATCGGCGATGCTTTTCATCTTAGCAGAAGAATGGATGATAAGAAAAAGCGGAATAAACAGGGAGGGAACTGTATATAATAAAAGCCACCAAATTATCGCTTATGCAGATGATTTGACCATCCTAACACGAACAAAGCTGGAGTTGAAAGAGATCCTGATAAAGATAGAAGCAACATCAAAGATTTTAGGGCTAAAAATAAATGAAAATAAAACGAAATATATGGAGATGAGCGGGGAAACGGATTTTAGACCTAACACATATCTGAATATAGTAGGGCAGGAAGATAAGCAGTATAATTTTGAAGAAGTAGAGCAGTTTTGTTTCCTAGGAACGATAATAACTCGAAATAATGACTACAGCAAAGAAATAAATGCCAGAATAGCAGCGGGTAATAAAAGTATGGGTGCGCTGAGTGGTTTAATCAGGTGCAAAAGTGTGTCACGTGAAGTTAAACTGAAAGTGTATAAAACGGTTATTCGGCCGGTAGTAACCTATGCTAGCGAGGTGTGGACAATCTGTAAAAAAGACAGAGAAAATTTAGAGGTGTGGGAAAGAAAGGTGTTGCGAGCGATTTACGGGGGAAAGAAAGTGGGGGATGAGTGGATAAGAAGGACAAATGCGGAGATCTATGAACTGTATGGAGAACCATTGATAAGCGACATAGCCAGATCCCAACGTATCAGGTGGCTAGGACATGTGGCGAGGCTCCCAGAGAACAGGACTACAAGGAAGGCGATGGAAGGAAGACTCTTGGGTGTAAAAAGAAGAGGGCGGCCTAAGAACAGATGGCTAGATGCGGTTGAGGATGATTTAAGGACTTTGGGCATAGGAAGATGGAAAGAAACGGCACAAGATAGAGGGAGATGGAGAGCCATAGTGCAACAAGCCTTGGGCCTACACGGCCTGTAGAGCTTTCTATATATATATATATAAGTGTGAGATCAATTAGAAATTACATTGGGCATCTATTTCTTTCGCCACTACCACTATTTTTGTTATTCGATTATTGTCGTGCTTTAAAATTGTCAGAAATTTGTTTTTAGAACGTGATATGTATTCCTCGAATGGAAAATTACTTCAACGTATTTGAGATTATTATATAATTTACAGAAGGGATTACCAGTTAAATCTGTTCGATATTTAACAAGAATGCATTTATATCCCACAAATTTTTAAAAGATGAATGTTCTGCGAGCTATCCCTATATTTGCTCCTACAGTGACTAGTTCATCTAAATTTTTAAAAGAATCCGGTGACAATAATTTTCTTAATGTTAATACTACAGTAACATACATGTGGCATATTTATAATTTTTTCCAAATACACGTTTCAAACAAAAGTCAATACATTCGTTCCTTGGATAGCAGCATTGCACATTATGTTTATGTAGTACGGGATTACCAGGATTTACAAAGGAAACCGCACACGTTCTAGAATTCCCTTCAGAAAGTACGTATTTATTCTTGAGCAAGCTGGTTTCTATTATGTATTACCACGAGCATTCAGTTCTGATGCAGTTTAAGCAACTTTCTCTCAATGAAGCTGCAGATGCCCGAACAGCAGAATATGCACTAAGGCAAATTTTGCGCTGTGGAATAGTTAAATCGTCTGCCAGTTCAAATAGCGCAGAACATTTTAGTTTTATTAGTAGTATTGCCCAACTGTCATCTCTCCAAACAGCATCCATCAATAGCGAAGGATTGTTATTACCAGTAGAACTACGGTTGAAAATCCAAAGTTTAAAAATCAATGATATGCCTGAAACCAACATTTATTCAGCATCCATAGCATTTGTATCGACTAAACTGCAGAATCCGGCGCCGATTCCCCTCCTTTTATTGCTTTCCTGATAATTTTGGTTATGGTTACAAGAGAAACACGGTTAATAATAATTATTATTACCAATAGCAGGGGAAGTGGCCCCAGATTCTGCAGTTTTCCTGATCCTCGCTATTATTGTATTGATTTATTAGAAATTGTGTTAAATTTCAACAAAAACAATAAACTGAATTTTCATGGTGCCACTAACCTTTTAAAGTTAAACGTCAGATTTTGACATTTGAGCTAAGAAACACACTATATGCTTTTAAATTCTCACAATAGGTGGCTACAGGTGGTGTTCCCTATGTGCAGGCCATAGTAATTTAGTTGGCCGTGCCCTTACATGTAAAATGTGTTACAAGATTACCAAATATTTTTAATATGAAATCCAAATAAGTAATTTTTACAGAGGAGGGCTTAGCATCTTAGCAACAAACAGGTTAGGTTAAATGGAATTCAAAAGAACTACTGCAAAGTATAGGTTGTTAGTGAACTGTTGACCAATTACTTTTACTTCATGATAATAAGTGCGCCAATAAATTTCATATATTTAAAGAACTATATTGCTAGCGGCTATAAGTTGGGAGCTCACTATGGAAGTGAGACAGACAACCAACTCTTTAATGTATATGATAATCTGTGCGCAAGCGCGACGGCGCCGTCCGCGCGGGGGGAAGTAATCAAGTTTAAAATTCGCTTCTAAAGGAGGAGTTTGAATTCTCAGGCATGCGCACTAGACGCGTTCTACTCAGAGTAAGACTATGTCGGCGCCGTAATGTTTTCGGCCGTTTCCAGGCCGTACTAGTAATATACCTATGTATAATACATATATGGTAAATATATGCAACCCAAGTTACAAATATCAACAGTAAGTTGATTACTAATATGCTTTTATTAAGATTTGGATCGTAGGATGTACGTATAATAAAGAAGTTAAATTTGACAATTGTTTTGCATAGCTTGAAATTGTAAAATAGCTCAGAGTTCTGCTGATTCTGATCTGAAAATAAATTCTCCCCCTGAAAACGTCACATCAGCATCCCTTAAGCAAAAATAAAAACATATAGTACTTGTGTATTTATTTGATTATGACATTTATAAAGACAGCAAAGCGTTATGTCGCTCTGAACTAATTTGTTTGTGAAGTCATATTACTTCGACACGAAGTGTACGAAGTATTGAAATTCCCTCATATCGAAAACCACTCTGAGTCAAATATCTCTAAAATTCGTGCCAACCGACTAATGAACCCACTACCTATACCAAATCTCCGTCTCGGCTGTGCGGATCTTTTGGTGAATACCCCAGCCAACTAGATCGCTCCCCCGTATTGGGGGGTGCCTAAACGTACTGTGCGGGGTATGCATGTTCGTATGTGTACACGATTCCGGTCGCCAGGAACCTTCTTGAAGTCTTGGATCGTTTTCATACGATAGGTCCTCCGAAAATGAAGGCAACATCAACTTTTGAGGTATGGTCGTCGGCAAAAAAAATTTTTTTTTAGGTTTTTTTTTATAAATAACTTGTTCATAATATTTCATTGTATTAGCGAAACGGAGTGATGCTAAGTGTCGAAGTATTTTTGGAAAACACGAAAGGGCGCTTTTCTTGGGTGGGGGGTACCATATATTTACTGTTGTAATTACAGCCCATATTTGTAACTTGGGCTGGAGATTTTATCGACTTGCTTATGGGAACGAAGTGTAGTCTGTTCGACAAACACGAATTTGTAACTATTAACGAAGGCGTGTACATACACAGAGTTACACCTAGTATTTATGGATACTTGAAAATATAATTTATTTATAAAATGGTAACTCGTTAAACTCTCAACTTTCTTTAATAACAATTAATAATAACCAAAGTGATAAGATTAACGAGAGAAGTTATCGAAAGTGCTAACAATAGCTTATTAGTGAAGTAACAAAAACTGTAGTATTGTGCAATATATTTATACATAAAAGAGCTTTTCAGATACATAAAGAGAGAGTTGACTGGGAATTTATACTATTTACAGGGAACCCTAATTATGGTTATTAAGGATGTTTGACCAAAAGTTCATACACTGTTTTCAAAGCTTTATAAATAATGTAAAATATCAGATCACTTAGGTCCGGTTGCAGAAAGCAATGTTAAGTCTGGTGTTAGCTAACATCGCGTCAAAGTGAACAAAAACGAATCAAATCTGAAATGTTTATGGTAACTAATACATTAGTAAACAAAATTTGATGCGATTTTGTTCACTTTGACGCGATGTTAGCTAACACCAGACTTAACATTGCTTTCTGCAACCGGCCCCTAATTTTGTGATATCAATACGTTTACACTCACCTCTGGCAGTTTAAGCTGCGGACGAGGAATAAGCAGTAGAGAGAAGAAACACATTAATATGTGTTACCTAATAGTGTTTTGAAATAGGCCAAATTATTTGTTATTGAAATAGAATTAAATATTAATTCGATGAAAATATAATTTTTTTCAGAAGCATTTTAATTACAGGTCATAATATATCAATCTAATAGGTGCATTAAGTCTTCAAATTGTTAACCGTAGAGTTAATTTTCATTACACAATCATATCTGCTTAGTATTCGGGAGGTCGCGGGTTCGATTCCCCTGGCCGTCTGCTCTGATTCAGGTTTTTAGGTGGTTTTCCTGAGTCAACAGAGTACCTTCTCTGAGGCGAATGCCGGGGCAGTATTTGTCCACCTTTCCTGGCCTCTCTTCCCTTCTCCGCACCTCCTTTCTCTCGCCCATCCTATAATACTCGTTCTTGGCTGAAGAGGGACGGAAGGTCTCTATAGCAGCCCGCCCCCAGTTTGGGGAATTGAAATAACCCTGAACCTTACCTACCTTCATTACGCAAATGCAATCCACATCAAATATTTTTCCTTTATTGAATAAGATATTTTACTTCACCTTTAAAGGTATTTTCTCATACTTGCCTTTTCAAGTAGTTGAAAGCAAACCGCAATGCTAATTTAAGCGTTATTTTAATTAAAATTTATTTGCATTTACTTCCTGGTACCACGGTCGACGCTAATGCCATAAACCATAATATTGGTTCTACTAATATAAATTTTGTAAAACTTTGTGATGGCGGGTGTTCAAAAACATGCTTTTACATGTGGCATTAAAATATTGTAATGTGTAAACTGCAAGTAAAATTGTAAAACACTGTAATTAAATTATAGCCTACAATATACTTTAATGGTTCACTCTGAAAAACGCAGAATATCGAGATGATAATCAATTAGTTCACGCTTCTTTGTTGCCCCAATTTAAATATAAAAGGTGCTTCGAAAAGAATGGGACACCGTTTAGGGGGTTGCTATTCTCATCTACATAGGCGTAACTTGGGAGGGACAAGTGGGGGGGGGGGAGCGGTGGCACCCCCAAAATTTTGATTTTAAAGTGCAAGTGGAGCATTTTTTTTGCAATTTAGGTTTAAAAATGTTGTGAAGTCTTGATTTTGCTCCCCCAAAGTGATGCCCCAAGTTACGCCCATGCATCAGAATACGCTAATACAGCTAAATATGGCATAATAAAACTTAACTCTTACAAAGTTATGAGCCAGAGTAGAATTTTAATTTCTGTATTTTCTTCACAACTCAAAAACTACTTACCTGATCAAGTTTAAGCTTGACGTAATAGGATTTCATTATTTTCTACAATCCTTATGTAACTGAAATTAGATCTTTGTGTAGGGTGCGCTAGCCACCCTGTTTCCACTTGACATGAAGGATGCTATTCCACATTTTTACTATATTTACGATTACTCTTAGCTGAAGAAAGTGCAAGGACGCTCGCTTTTAACTAGCGCTGCGACATACAAATCACCTGTATTATTAAAATGTTACTTCAAACACCCTCTGGCGAGTAAGATCAAGTTCCCGTTATACTAGCGTGCAATAAAAATGTAAATCGCACGTTTTGCTGTAAAGTTGTACGTTAACATGAACTTAAATTTCTAAAACACTGCAGGAGAAAAAGTTTCACTGAACTAAATGGTCACACTTGTGTTTCAATCGTAAAAAATGTATATGTAACATGTATAACAAGTGTGTTTATGGCACTCGTTGGACTGTTCTCATGTATCATGCCATAAAAACGAACTGTTTGCATTTGATACGTAAATAGTTTTTACGCATTTCCTATATATGGTTGGATTCATAGCCGCGGCCTCTTAACAGCTAGCCAGCGTCAATAGTTGTTCGACTATCTAGTAAGGATGGGCTAAACGGTTATTTTTGTGTAATCGGTTCCAACATTCCAGTTCCGCTTTGGTAATAGGTTCCAATAACCGCTTATAAAAGTTCCTGTTCCTTTACTGCAAGACAACACCAGTACTCAGTATTAGTACACGCAAAATACCTGTAGAAATATTCGTATATTGACGATGTGAAAGTAAATAACTAATAAAATAAGTAACAACAGAATCAGAAACATAAGCCCTCTTAGATAAATCGGCGTTTCGTTTCATAATAGGTTATTTTTACAAAAGAGTATAAAATACGTAAGATCTAAAAATAAAGCAAAAAGTAACATACAGTGTCCGGCAACGAAGCGGGGGTGGAAGATATTTCTAAAACTACGAGAGTTACATGAATATTGTGTACACAAACGTTGTAGGTACAAAGGTGGTGCATATTACTAAAATAGTTTTGATTATACACAGTGGCTCAAAAAAGTGTGGCGAATCAAACCTACTTTTTTATAATGAAATTCCCTATATTTGAGTAGGTTAAAAGTTTTGCATTGAAATACTCATCATTTTGATATAAAGTTGTATGGGTCTAGCGAAAACTGTTTTAGAGATATTAATGATTCTATACAAAAAATGCTGAACTCCTGGCTGCTGCTGTAAGCAACAGAAAACAATTGAATGAAGGAAAACGTTACAAAAAATTATAATTTTGGTGAACTACCTACCTTTCAAGTGTAAAATAGTTGATCTGATTATTAACGCTATACATTATGCTCAACATTTGCAAATTTAATAATTTCGATTTTTTTCAAATGTACAGTCGCGACCATAAAAATCGGGACAGTTTTTTTTACCTAATTTTCAAAATGCGATAAGAAATGCTGACTGACAATTCTAATTAATAAATGTCATCAAAAGTCATTATTCAGATGTAAACAATGACTTGAAGACATTTATTAATAAGAATTGTCAGTGTCAGCACTTCTTTTCGCATTTTAGGTCACAAAAAATGTCTCGGTTTTTATGGCCGCGACTGTACTTATATTTTTGTATTTTTGAAAAGCCCTTTTAATGAACTTTCTTTCGATATGTTACTTCTTACCTCTAAGTTCAATTGTTTTTCAGATATGCATGCTTGAACAAAAAAAAAATTAAGCCCCTTATGATGCTTTATTTCAAGGGAAAAACAAATGCCGTTGAAATAATGATTTAAACACTTGAGCTCCCCAAAAATAAAAACACAAAAACAGGTTTAGAAAATATAAAGTCAGTACGCGTCGATATAAGGAATAATAAACACGAAAAAACGATAACTGTAGGAATAAATGAACTCCAAAAGGTCAAATAAAATCATACAAAAAAAAAGAAAAAGCCAGTACATCAAAATCGTATAGATAATTACATTAAATCCTCAGTTAATGGAATAGTACTACTCAAACCTTCCCCATGTATAACATTTAATGAACAAATAGGTAGTTAAAAAAGCGACATGTTTCGCAAATTACGTCATCATCAGGCTTCTAAAAATAAATTAATTGACTAAAGATAAGTTACGAACCAAATAGAAGCTAAAACTTGATTAAAAATCCGGAAGCAGTAGATTAAAGATTAAAATTAATATTAAAGTTTATAACATAACTCCAAAGAAATGCGTGATAACCTTGAAGAGGACAACAGATGTGGCTAAGCCACATGTAAGATGAGTGACCTTCGTGGTCTAAACATTCGAACTACATGCTAAAATAAGTATATAATTAATTAATAATATTTCAATATGAAAAATAGTAACACTTAGGGGAAATTCATGTAAACAATTATAAAAATTACGAACAGAAGGTAAGCTGTCAACAACCCGTGAAGCGGTTCATGACAGGAGTGAACAGAAACGGAAATAAAATTTCAAATTCAAAAGAGCCGGTAAAGAAACTATAAATAGTAAGTCTCTGTAATTGAACAGCGGCGCATGGAGAAACTAACTTAAGAATAATAACAGCCGTATTCATAGTCGTTCGCCAGCGGCACGCCAGCGAGTCGCCGGAGTTTCGTTATGAATAGTATGTTGGCGGCACTGTAAGTCTATGTCAAATTCGAGGTTATCAGGTTAGGTTTTCCGTCAGTTTTGACAGAAATTGACACACAATCTAACCTGCTAACCTCGAATTTGACATAGACGTACAGTGCCGCCAACGTACTATTCATAACGAAACTCCGGCGACTCGCTGGCGAACGACTATGAATACGGCTGTAAGTCTCGTTTGTGATAAAGGATCTCATTAAGCGATGACTGAGAGTTTTTGTTATGAACATTGTGGATCTCCTTGGTCACCAACAAATTAAGTTTAAGGCTTTTATTGCACACATGTAAAATTTCAAAATTATTGGATGAATTAAAAGAGTGACTAGTATCTAAAATATGATTGGCAAAGGATGACTTGGAAGGTGAAATGGATAAATTGTTGTTTTTAATACAAGATAAATGCTCATTAAATCTAGTCCTGAACTTCCAGCCCGTCTGCCCCACGTAAGAAGCATCACAATCGCCACAATTAAGTTTATATACTCCAGATTGTTCTCAAATATTTAATTATACTCGGGCCGCCGAACAGATAGAGTGGAGCAGGCAACCCAAATAACATATTACAAAGGTCACTTGATAATATTTTAATTATAATTACTCAAAAGGATCGGAGATGCCGACCCTTATAATTAGAACTAATTTCAGTGATTGTCATTAAATAACTTTTTGAGGTTATGATGCAAATAGAAATGTCGACCAACTTAAAAGTCAAGCCTGACAGTTGTGCACTTGTAATTGAAAATGTTTAGGCCTGTGGCCTGGCTCTTCCTAAATCTCATTATTGGCTGCGGCGTCGAAACCAAAACACGTTGCCCGTGATATGGTTAAGTTTGTAGCTTTTTTTCTTTGGAGTTCCTTTATTCAACCATTTACAAGGACTAAATTGTGCATCTCGACTGCTGTTTTCACAGTTACATACAAGAATAAAATATTGCCTTGTAAAGTAGTCTCTTAAGGAACTTTTAATTATTCATAGAGCTGCCTGCATTATGGGTAACCGTAAGAAACTAATTCGTAGTCAAGAAGGTGAAAGAATCTATAGCGACTATTGCAATTTTACTCAGTCGTTTTGCAAGAATGGGTGACTAAAGCAACCGATGTTGGCTTAAATACAGTTAAGCGAATTGTTAAAGGAGCCTAACAAAGTGGCGGAAGAAAATTTACTTCTCCAAGAAAACAAATTACTAAACTTACCCCAGGTCATCTCTCTATCAATATAAAGAAGAAGTAATCCCAAGTGTGATCTATAATTTTGCCATAAAAAGAGACCTACAATGAAAGCTGTATTCGAAGTCGAATAAAATGAAGAGGGGTGTTAATTTCACTGAGAAATTACATTCCTTTAGGCGATTGATACATAAAATGGGTTTTCAATGGAGAAAATGTCAAGACAATAGGCACGTTCTAATAGAAAAGAGAGAAATTCCGGCAAAACGTGTTGATTTTTTAAGAAGATATAAATGTACTCTTATCTGATTTAACTAATGAAGGTTTTGGTTTTCAAAAGTTTGGTCTAGACATGAATGCAATTTTTTCTATATGCGATTAATTTTAGTTAAGCTATTACTGAGATTATTACACACTTATTTAATTTAATGACCATACATATGAATTACCCTTTATATGGTGTTGAGTTGTATTTTATCAGTTCTAACTTTTTTTATGACTGGATTGGAGACCATATTAGATGAATTAGAAGGAGTAAATCAGAAGCTTTTCATAAAGACTGCATTAAAGGAACTGCTAAGTTTCCAAAGGAATTATGATTTGCGGCTGCATGTCAGCTAACGGACTGTTAATTTATTTATTTTATCCTATTATGTTATTATGACAATAACTCCTTCGCAACGAGTTGCGTTAAGATGCATTTAACAACACTAGTGTTGTTAAGAAAAATAACATAACGATACTTTATTAGCATTAATCACATGTTGACAGCACTGAAGTGTATTGTCAGTCTATGTCAAATTCGATGTTAGTAGGTTAGGCTTTGTTTGTTATTTGACACAAACTGACGCAAAAGTTAACCTGAAAATCTCAAATTTAACATAACCTGACAGTGCTACCACCAATACAGTATTGAGTTTTTATTTTACTAGTGATACCACCACTCGCTGTTGTGTCATTAATAACCATTTTTCCTATTTTTTCAAGATTAGTATTTTAGGATAAAATAAACCGTGTTACGATATACGTAACGTTATTCGCTTTCTACATTACTCGAGAATTTTAAAGAACTCGCTCCTAACGTCGCTCGTTCATTCAAACTATTCTCTTGTAATGTAAAAACCTTGATAACGTTACTTGTATCGTAAATTACTATTATTATGTACACACTGGGACGTAAATAAATCACTATCAAAGTTTTATTGCTCCAAATAATGTTTAAATAATAATTTACCCGTTATAGAAGGGTACTACTGAAATACTTGATCAAATTATATCACAATTATTGTTGTAAAGCATAAAACAACTAAAAATTATATTCCCCTTCAAAAGTTATAATATTAAAAGAAATAAATAAATAAATAAAAATAGTAATTATATTTTTATAGAAGCTTTATGTGTTGAGGCTGGTAGCAGTCAAAGCAAATAGAGCCATTTTTATTGCGAATAACTTATAAAATTTTATTTTCAAACGAATACTTATACTGCAATAAAAGTAACAAAATTAGAAAACAATAATTTAGTAGAAATGTAAAAACTCAAGATTGAGGTAGAATTGTGATACGTTGGAAATAATTCTTCCATGGTTATGATGGATGAAAATCACAAGTAATAATTAAATTATATTGCTGAAATGTTTGATTTTAAAGTTAAAGTACTACCTTTAGCTTTTGTTATAATTATAATTAACACAAGTTTTCACTTTTGTGGTGTTTGAAAATTAACATATTTTATTTAGATTTACAAAATACAAAAATTTAAATAACTTCTAAATAACTTAAAAATCTGATGACTTTCTAGTTTCTGAAATTATTTTTATAGGTAAAGCAAAGAAAAATACATAAAATACAATACAAAAAAAATAACAGTCAATTAATCAAATAAATGGTAAAATAATACAATATAGATTCCTCTAATGGTTAACAACCTAAATTGTCTTCAACGAAATCATCTTCTTGTTCAGATGATAGATTAGAACCGGATTCACCGCTGTCGTCTACTGTAATAATTATTTCTTCTTTGTTATCCATAATGTATTCCCACTTATGTTTGTCGACACTGCACATATATTCTTCCATTCTTGCACACTCACACTTCCAAAATTATTTTCTGCAGAAGTGTTAACATCGTCTAATTTGAATGTTGTATTATTTGTAGCAACATAGTCCTTTACTGACACCCATATTTTCCCAATCTGGTTTAATTCTGGATGGTAAGGGGGTAATCGTAGGACTACGTATGACCATGTTCCGCTAGTAATTTCTCAATCATATAACTTTTATGTGCAGGTTTATGTAATTTTCTTGTACCATATAATTGGTTTTGTTTCATTCAACTTGATATAAATGTTTCTTACTAATAACCACTTTTGCATGTCTGCTTTTTCCAAACAAATGTTGGATTCGGCTCAGTACAGACATTGTGATACGATGCATTATCGATGACCAAAACCGACTTTTTTGAAGATTTGCCAATAATTATTCTTTCAGACAATTCACATAATTTTAATGGTTTATTTTATCGTGGCAATTATCTGGATCTTAAGTCCTGATTTAAACATCAGGAATGAATCTTTACTCTGAAGGCATTTTTCGAGAGGCACTGGAAGGGCAACCTGAAATTAAATTAAACGGTGAAAATACCAACATCAGATACGAGAACGATGCTGCCATTATCGCTAACTCCTTAGACGATCTTCAGAACCTTCTAACGAGAGTAAAACAACAATCGGAGCAATATGGCCTAGAGCTAAACATCAGAAAAACCAAATATATGGTGGTGTCAAAATCAGAAAATCCTTAACAAAGAATATTATACATAAATGGGCAAGTCGTACAACAAGTGAAAACTTATCAATACTTGGGAACCACCGTGTATGACAGCTGGGATTACCGGGGCGAAGTATGATGCCGCATAGAAAAAGCAAGGGCCGCTTTTGCAAAACTGGAAAGATTCTTTTTAGCCAAAGACCTCAGTCTAAAACTGAAAATAAGGATGGCAAAATGTTATGCGTTCTCTGTTATCCTCTATCGTGCGGAAGCCTGGACAATAAATAAAGAAATCACGGATAGGCTAAATGCTTTCGAGATGTGGATATACAGACGAATACTGAAAATACCGTACACCGCCCACGAAACAAACGAGGAAGTGCTGAGGAAACTGGGCAAAGAACGAGAAATATTGAACACGGTAAAGATCCGCAAACTCGAATATCTCGGACATGTGATGCAAAATTATAAATACCGCGTCTTACAACTCATACTACAGGGTAAATTAGAAGCAAAGAGAGGCTCAGGAAGAAGACGGCATTCCTGGCTGAAAAACCTCAAAGACTGGTACGGCCTCTCGTCAATAGAACTGTTCAGACAAACCGCCAACAAAGTGAGAATAGCCATGCTGATCGCCAATGTCCGGAACGGATAAGGCACCATGAGAAGAAGAAGAATGAATTTGGTACGAAACTTTTTCTATCTCCGGCATAAAGAATAATCAATGCTTGCCCTTTACTGACGGAAGATTTTAAACAATTGTTGGTACCATCATCACAACATTTAGAACAGTATGGAAGCTATGCAAGTACGTTTCATCAGTGTACACAATATTTCAGCATTCGGCTTTATATTTTATCTTAAGAATTCAACACAATTTGCTGGAATTTCTCTCTTCTCTATTAGAACGTGTGCTTATTGTCTTGACATTTTCTTTATTGAAAACCCATTTTATGTACCAATCGCCTAAAGGAATGTAATTTCTCAGTGAAATTAACACCCCCCTTCATTTTATTCGACTTCGAATACAGCTTTCATTGTAGGTCTCTTTTTATGGCAAAATTATAGATCACACTTGGGATTACTTCTTCTTTATGTTGATCGAGAGATGACCTGGGGTAAGTTTAGTAATTTGTTTTCTTGGAGAAGTAAATTTTCTTCCGCCACTTTGTTAGGCTCCTTTAACAATTCGCTTAACTGTATTTAAGCCAACATCGGTTGCTTTAGTCACCCATTCTTGCAAAACGACTGAATAAAATTGCAATAGTCGCTATAGATTCTTTCACCTTCTTGACTACGAATTAGTTTCTTACGCTTACCCATAATGCAGGCAGCTGTATGAATAATTAAAAGTTCCTTAAGAGACTACTTTACAAGTCAATATTTTATACTTGTATGTAACTGTGAAAACAGCAGTAGAGATGCACAATTTAGTCCTTGTAAATGGTTGAAAAAAGGAACTCCAAAGAAAAAAAGCTACAAACTTAACCATATCACGGGCAACGTGTTTTGGTTTCGACGCCACAGCCAATAATGAGATTTAGGAAGAGCCAGGCCACAGGCTTAAACATTTTCAATTACAAGTGCGCAAATGTCAGGCTTGACTTTTAAGTTGGTCAACATTTCTATTTGCATCATAACCTCAAAAAGTTATTTAATGACAATTATTGAAATTAGTTCTAATTCTAAGGGTCGGCATCTCCGATCCTTTTGGGTAATTATAATTAAAATATTATCAAGTGACCTTTGTAATATGTTATTTGGGTTGCCTGCTCCACTCTATCTGTTCGGCGGCCCGAGTATAGTAGTTATCACGGATTCCGTTGGAGTTATGCTATAAACTTTAATATTAATTTTAATCTTTAATCTACTGCTTCCGGATTTTGAAGTAAGTTTTAGCTTCTATTTGGTTCGTAACTTATCTCTAGTCAATTAATTAAATCTTAAAAGCCTGATGATGACGTAATTGTCGAAACATGTCGCTTTGTTAACTACCAATTTGTTCATTAAATGTTATACATGCGGAAGGTTTGAGTTTTACTATTCCACCTGTCTATTACATTAAATGTTCAAATAGTTCTCCTTTCCTACTCTGAGTATTAAAGCTGTACAGAGAACTGATAATCAGCAAATATAATAATATTGATTTATTTAAATGGAACACCCTGTATATCCCTGTATTTTTGAAAGTACTTTTAATGAGGTTTAATTCTGGCAGTTTATCTCCTAGCCCTAAATTCAATCGCTTTTCAGATTTAATTTTGTCCTGCGTTTTTTTCGTTTTTATCGTATTTGTTATTTCTAGTTTCGAGTAGTGGCTGGATTTTTATTTTCTAAACTTAATTTTATCTTTTGTTTGGAGAGCTCAAGTGGTTCAATCGGTGTTTGTTTGTTATCCCTTGAAAAGCATCTTACAACTTAGAGGTAAGAAGTAACATATCGAAAAATAAAGAAAACTCATTAAAAGTGATTTTCAAAAATACCAAAATATACAGGGCATTCCATTTGAGAAAAAAATCGAAATTATTAAATTTGCAAATGTTGAGCACCCTGTATAGCATTAATACCCAGATCCACCATTTTACACTTGAAAGGTAGTTCATGAAAATCATTTTTTAATAACGTTTTCCTTCATTCAATTGTTTTCTGTTGGTTACAGCAGCCGCCAGGATTTCAGAATTTGTTTGTATAAAATCGTTAATATCTCTAAAACAGTTGACGTTAGACCCATACAACTTTATATCAAAATGATGAGTATTTCAATAAAAAAATTTTAAGCTACCCAAGGATAGGGCATTCCATTTAAAAAAAGTAAGTTATTCGCCACACTTTTTTGAGCCACCCTCTATAATCAAAACTATTTTGGTAATATGCACCACCTTCATACCTACAACATTTATGTACACAATATTCATGTAACTCCCATAGTTTTAGAAATATCTTCCACCCCCGCTCGTTGCCGTACCTGTATAATGGCGAATGCAGCGGAGCGTGCCATCTAGTTAGTTCAAAACTTGACCAGCGAAAAGCTGGCAGGTGGCGCTCAGATTGAATGGAACGCATTCAGACGACACAACCGTTGAGTGAGCGCTGATCAAGCGCTCAGTTTGAGCGATGTAGGTTTGCTGAATGGCCTTTTTCAATTTACGTTGAGCTAACTGTCAAAGTTGTTTATTTTACCTATAAATACAGCTGAATGTTTTGTTGTTGTGTTAAGAGTTACAAATCAACTGTAATACGTGAAATAAATAATGTATTTACATTTTTATTCGAATTTCCAAGTAAACCAATCTATTATGAGCGATGATACTATCAATAACAAATTAAAGTGTAATATCTTTATATTTTGTTCAAATGAAGGAGTAAACATTATTTGATGAAATTTGTAAGATAAATTAAAGAGTAAATAGTGTAGTAAGAAAGTAGGTAATTATGTATATACTATCTAACAATAATTACCTAATAATCTTCATTTAAATTTGTTTTGCGCGGTAAACATGCCCATTTCACTGAGCGGTTTATGATCAGTGAGCGGTTTTGAAATGCGCTACATAAAATGGCGACCGCTACGACTGAGCGGCTAAGTGAGCGGTCGCATTCAGGGAACTTTCACTCAACAGTTGTACAACTGTTGTGTCGTCTGAATGCGCCCATAGCCCCAATGGAACTGGGAACGTGGTTTTGACTAAACACCTGGCGATGACAGGTTTCGAGAACCTGTTACAAAAATAGCATGCTTAATTCTGTACATATTAAATACCGACCATCTCCACTAGCTCGCGTGCTGGGGCGCATCTTAAATTAGAAAAGCAGGTGCTCACTTACGAAATTCAAATACAGGGAAAATGCTTTAGGGTACCGTGGTAATCATTAGCTGGTGGCGCTATGAGAAGATTCCGGCATAGAAAGCCTTGCGCACGCCGGCATATGTAGTTTCTCTTAAAGGAAACTTGCTTTACTTTCTTGAAAACGCGTACTACATTTTGCTTTTCAAGAAAACAAACAGGATTGAACCTAATATAGTTACATCATGTGGTCCAAAATAAGCATAATGAAAGAGAGTGAATGAAAAGCAAGATGGACATATGCCGTATAGTATTGATTCAGAGTATAGGTAGGTCATTTTACTGCCTTTTAACCAGGACTACTCATAGTTTCTGCAACATTTATCTCCAATGTTTCCTTTTCTGTACTACTCGTTTGGTAACATTCTTTTTTGTGGTTTTTGTTCAGACAGTTTATGGTTTGAAACTTGTTACGATCTAAAACAACATTTACGACACCGCGCCAGTTTATACAAAAAGTCACGAAAAAGCTAGACGGCCAGCGAGGACGGTATTACTCAAAAATCGGGACAATAGCTCACATAGGACCGCCGCCCTGTCCGTAACAAGAAGTGCCGACTAGACTCAGTAAAGCAAGAGGTGGTCCAACACGAGATAATCTACAGGTAACGGCCTAATTGACGGTAAACAGTGATAAATTAGATTGAGCGCCATCCAGTTCCATCAATATGAACGAAAATGCAAAAATAAGCCCACAGAGAAACTGGCAAGCAAATGAACCTACTTTTTAACTTTTCACTTTGGCAAAACCCAAAAGCTAAACGGGGAATAGTAGAATCTGTGTGTAGCCTTGCGACTCCCCGACACTGCGACGACGGAGCGTCCTGACCTACCCTTGACGCTTACAATTCTTCCAGGCGCCACCTCACATCGATCATACACTGCGGACAACTCAGCCTGAAAATATGCATGCAACAGGCGCGAGGAAAATACAAAACATATATCAAACCGATCTATGGGTCTAAGGGTGCGTATACATTTGGCGAGCCGAGCTCGAGTCGCGCCTGAGCCGCGCTTTTTGACCAACGAGCCTGCCGCGAGTCTCTGTGCGAATTTTATCTGATCCGCATGGCAAGTTGAGCACCACGCGAGCTTCCCACGAACTTAAAGGTTTAATACCTGTCCAGGCGAGCAAAGAAGGTAGCAGGTATTATTATGTACCTGTTCCTGTTCCCATAGGCGACTTTACTTTGTTTTTTTCCTTTCTGTAGGTCGCCAATAAACTCGAGATCTTCTTCTTGGAGGCCTCTGCAGATTTTCCGACGGCTGACTCAATTTCATTCGACGCCTCAACCTTCTTTTCTTTTTTAAAGCAATCTTTGTCTTTGGTTTCCCACACATTTTTATATAATTTGTAGGTCTCCACTATATTTAACATACTTTCTTCGGATCACTCCATATTCATATAATAATATACTATCGCGGTCGAAGTCTCGCTGAAAATTAAATTTCTGAACGAGTCTACCACAAACCCGTTCCACTACACGCGCAAAAACCCTCTGAGCTCGCCACAAAAACTGACAAAAAATGGATCGGCCGCGAGCCTTCGTCGCGCGGCTCGTGGTAGACTCGCAACCCGGTATAAATATGACGAATTTGTCTCGTTGTTGACGCGACTCACGCTCGCCTCGCGCGCGGCTCGCCAAATGTATACGCACCCTAACGTACACATATGGTCCAAAAGTACACCAACACATATAATTATTGACGTTCGTTAGCATACAAGGAATGAGTATTACTATTGCATCTGGCCGAAAATGGGGTCACTAGCATTAATTTAGTGCATGAAACTTGTAGTGGAACACCGAATATAATTGTTGACGTTGGTTAGCGTACCAAATGCAAGGGATGAATATTAAATGCATGTGGCAACGATATAACAGCTAAAATCTACAATACACGCTACTTTTGTTATTGCAGTATCACCTGGCTCTTAACTTGGTGGCGGGACTTCGCCTCACAGCTTAGAATGTCGCAAGGCTGCAGCTGCACTCGTTGATGACGCATACTCCGGGATACCTTACACAGGACACGATGCGATGGAACTCGCATGAAAAAGAAACAGGGAGACCTTTTGCACGTCCTCGTTGGATATGAACCCACCTATGAACTTGCCTACATCGCACACGAGACTACGGGGGCGTTGGCCACCAAAGCATCATCAAAAACCGCACAACTGCACGCCTTAGCCGCTCGAAAAGCTCTCGACGGGCCGCCCACGCGAAATCGCGCGGGGCGGATAGAAGCCACACTTTAGTAACCCGCTCGCAGTAGCAGCCAGCAACCAACTGCCTCAACACTGTATCACATCATCCTGCCGACAGGGAAGGGCGGCTACAACCCTGACGGAAACACTGCGATGGAGCGAAAAACTTCCAAAAACCTCTCTTGCTCCCATAGACTGGCATTTTGAATTCAATCTCGAAGACACGCTACAAAGCGACAAGCACACGTGTTCAGCTACAGCCCGGATCGAGGGCACAGCTGCGTGACGGGATAATGCCAAAACTTGCACAACATTCGAAGCACACTTAAATTTAGGCGGATAAATATTAAAGAAAGCTGTATACAAGCGGGGTCGTTATCTTGAAAAATCGATAAATATCACGCACATACATAAGACTTGAAAATATCTTCACAAACTGTTAATTTTGATGGTTCTGTTTCTGATTTAGTTCCTATTTTGTTTATTTTTGATAAACTATGTTGATGGAAAAAATATATCCAATATTTTCTATTTCTAGTTTTTGGTTTTGAGAAAACAAGCACTATTTTTCGTTTCTGTACTTTTAGGTTGAAGTAATACTAGTAGTTGGGAAAATTTTATTCCGAGATTTTTTTAGTCACCCTATGAAATACATGGAAGTAGCTTTTTTTAATTCCATGAGATCTGAATGCATTTTAAATAACAGTAGTTTGTATCGAAACATTAATTTTACAATGTAGCTTCCGCCAATCTATTCTCGAAACAACTTTCCTTTCATATAGTTATATTTCTTATAGTCCATCTGATTAAAAGTAATACATATAATTGCAGAATATTTGTTCTTCAATTTTAAGATACATACAACGGACTTAACAATCGTACATGAATTTCATATTTAATTTTGTTTACAACTATTACTGCATCCAATAACTTTGAATTCTTTGTATTATAATAATGGATTGTGAAACAATCTCGTGTATTGTTATCGGCATTTCCAATCGAATTAAAATAAACCAAATTATTTCGTATGTAGAAATATATTTTGGCATTAATATTCGTTACATTTGAATTAGTTCATGTTAGACTAAAATCTTCACATAGGTATTTACTATATTTTTGCCGTGACACTATTCCAGCTGTTGAATGATGTAGAGATAATCATTTCGTATATTACTTTTTACCATAAAACAGTATTACAATTTTCCAACTTTAATAACATAGCTTCAGTTTTCTGGAGCAACAAGCACATTTCCCAGTTTTTACAGTATATCCGTCTGTACGAAATACAGATTATTAATCGTCGGCCACTAAAGTAGCTACCAATATCTTAAGGATGTAACCGTGGTCAGCAACTTCATGAACTCATCCACCTGGATTTTAAATTCCTAGACTTTATCTCTACGAACGTCCAATAATTTTGAGTTCGATGATTGTTGGGACTAAATCGATAAAACGTTGGTGGAACAGTGAAGGCAACGCCAACAAAAACTAGACGCATTAAGGAAGTTGAGGAACTCACCAGGCACTGTACCTATCACATTTTGGATGATAAGCACGACTGATAAATGGTGTGTTTCTGGGGACTGCTGAAACACAACAAGGTCTCACTTTTCAGGCATGTCGAATACAAAATGGTTGTTCAAAATAGTTTTTAATTTAATTAAAATTAATACTCTTTAATGTAAGAGCTTACTGCTCACTCATTAGTCCCCTACAATGGCATGAATACACAAATAATATCTACCTCAAGAGAAACAGTTAGCAGATGCACCTTCCTCAGCTTTAGCTTAAGTGGGTGGCTCAATTTGTTTGCTATCCAGTGTAAAAGACAAATAGGAGTCTTCTCTTCTATGTGTGTCCATATGTTTAACTAAAAAACGTTTCTCTGCTGCAGTATACTCACAATTAAAACAAGAATAAGGTTTTTCTCCTGTATGTGTTCTCATATGTCTAACTAAATCATATTTTTGTGCTGCTTTATAATTGCAAATAGAACACGAATAAGGTTTTTCTCCTGCATGAATCTTTACATGAGCCACAAAATTACTTTTTCGTGCTGTTCTATACTGACAAATAGAACAGGAATAAGGTTTATCTCCAGTATGCGTCTTCATATGTTGCACCAAATTGCCTTTCAGTGATGATTTGTACTCACAAATAGAGCACGAATACGATTTTTCTCTGGTATGTTTACGCATATGATTCACCAAATAACCTGCTCGTATTGCTTTGTAAGTGCAAATAGAACATGCAAAAGGTTTTTCTCCTGTATGAGTCCTGATATGACTCACTAAATCACCTTTGTGTGATGCTTTATACTCACAAATAGAACATGAATAAGGTTTTTCTCCAGTATGTGTTCTCATATGGTCCACTAAATGACCTTTCTGTGATGCTTTATATTCACAAATCGAACATCCATGAGGTTTTTCTCCGGAATGCATTCTCTTCACATGGTGCACTAAATGACATTTTTGTGTTGCTTTATACTGACAAATAGAACATGAATAAGGTTTTTCTCCGGTATGTATTCTCATATGCTTCACCAACCCACTTTTATGTTTTGCTTCATATTCGCAAATAGCGCATGAATAATATTTTTGCCCCCTAGGTAATTTCATTAGATCCACTAAATGACCTTTCTGTGATGCTTCTTCAGTCTGACATACATAGACCTTATCAACTAACCGTTCTTCTACGAGGATACTACTTGCTGCACATGTACCAGGCAACTCATCTTTTATATTAACTTCCTCCTGTTTAATATTCAAATCATAATAAGCCATGTTGCTGTTGACAGCATCTCGAATGGTGTCCATTTCCAAATACTTTACTTTCACTAACTTGAGTCAAAGGTCCATGTAACATGCTTGTCATTGCATTAGACAGATCATGATCAAGTAATTTACGCTTCACGTCCATTATTATAATAAAAATAAAAAATCAGGCTGCAATATCTGAAAATAAAAAAGCATAATGTAATTTAGTTAGGTTAAAAGATGGTTACTTTCATCTTAAAATTATAAACAAACTTTCTATGCTGCATCTAATATTTTTATTTACATGGAATAACATGAAATTTAAAGAAGTAACTTACTCAAGGAATGGACTGCAGCACACAATGTGGAGTTACCACATAAACCACCATTTCTTCATGGAAAATCGATTAAATCAAATGGAGTGCAAAAGAACTACTCTGATGTACAACAGGTTTCGTAGGTAACGTACCATCAGTTTTTTATAATAATTTTATATGAAAAAGTGTCTGTAAACATTGTATATCCTACTGTTGCTCCTACAATGCCCTATTGGTGGCGTGCATTAGAATTCCTTAACCGTGGTCACCACGTGAGGGGAGTCCTGTTACGTTCATTTTGACGTAGCCTATCTTTTTGCTGTACCTACTAACGTTAGTTTCCCATGAAAGCTATTTATGGCTGTGCGAATTTAAACGGATATAGGTGATTTTAACTGCCACGGTTAACGTTTACGTTCGCTGCACGTATGCGTTTGATTTGGATTCTCGCACTCTTCTTCCCCAAATTGTGTGATGTTTCTTGATTTTGTTAGACCCCTCTGAAAGTGTTGATTATTTAGCATTGACAGTTCAAGATTTATCTGACAACGTAGGTGTTTATTTTGTCGTTTTGAAAGGTTATGTTATACGCTTAAATTCCGTTAATGATTTCTAGTTTATTTATCAAGTTTGAAAGTCTGCAGCAGATTGTAAAGGGCCGGTGACCCTTGTATCACTTGTGTATATTTATTGTCAAGGTCACTGCCGTTATTTCATTATTTAGCTAATTTGGACGAATATCTTAGACTTTTAGGTGTTTTCTATCGAATTTTGGCGTATAGTCTACAGTGTGTGTGTGCGTGTGTGTGTGTGTGTGTCATGTTGAACTTGTTACTCTATCTCTAAGGTCTGTGATTCTGAGTAGAGCACAGTTAATTTGGTGCCCAACTGTGAATGGTCTCACCGAGCGCAGATGCTAGAATTTGAATAAAACACCATCGGCAGCTTATTTTCAATGATTGGTGCTCGGTGTGACATATGCATTTAATTTGTGATGACTGACAGGTTAATATTGTAACGTCAAGACATGCTAATGAAATTATTTAAGTACAGGGATGTTTTAAAGCGTTATAAAAGTTTTATGCGGCGGTTCGGTATGCATATCATTATGCCAACAATCGGTAACGCAGCTGAAGGGTTACAAAGCAGTGTAAGAAAGCAGAGGAATGCAAAGAACATGTGAAAAGCAAACTGAAAATGAAAGAAGACTGCAACACAATGCTGAATAACTTGTGAACCAGTGTTTATAAGCTAAAAGTGCATAAAAGCAATCAAAATGCGGTTAAAGTGCTCCAGAATCACATTTGGCAAAAATTATTTAGTATTTAAGGAAAAACATTGTAAAAAATTACTTGAAACAATTGTTAACTTATTGCTATGATACCTAGATGTTCAATGATTATTGTTTATTAGGGAACCCAAGCCAGAAGCAATTTTATAATATTGGCTCTCAGTTTTGATTTGAATTCCTACATTAAAAGTTATCATTTGTGCCAGTTGTTGAGTTTTATTTATTCGCCAGTGTGCAGAGCCAACTTGTACATAATTTCATAAAGTTCCAAAAACAGTTCCAGAGGAAATTGATCCTGAAGCTTCGCCCTTTTGTGTTCGACTTCGAAGCGATATTTCTAGCATACAAGAAGGCAGCAGCAGTTGAAGACGTCCCAGAAGGAAATTACTACAATTGGTGAAGAGATTATTGTACCAGCTGCAATTGAGATTGTAAAAACTATGTTTGGAGATAATTTTGTCAAACAATAGTAGTCGATACCTCTATCAAATGATACTGCTACCCGACGAATTGATAATTGTGAGAACAATATTTGAATTTAGCGCTTCCTTGCATTTTTCTACATTTACATTCTTTTTATTGTGCGTTAAGTATTTCTTACGATATTGGTACTATAATAATTATTTATGCTAGTGCCCGAAGATTCCCTGCATATGGACGATGGACAGCTGCCTTTTCGGTTCGAGGGACTAGTTTATGTGTGACTTTACGTAGGTACGACAGAGGTCTGTGATGGTGGCGAAGAGTTTTCCGGTGCGTAATCTCGGAGCTGGAGGACATCATCGACCGGATCCTCGCGGAATTCGATTAATATTCTTTGTATACCTTTACTGTCTTATGTACCTATTTATGTCTTTGTGAAAATAAAGCTGTTTAACAATGTGTCTCTTTCCTTAAATGTTGAGGTTGTTCGAGTGGTTTAAACCCTTGACCTTGAATTGAAGGCTAGGTGGCGGCGAGACGTTCGAGACACTGACTTCAAGGCCGTGGTCTTGTCCTAGAGCTCCATACCAAGTAGTGGGGGGGAAGCTTCTACCAGTAACCTTGAACTCAAGTCTAAGTGTGGGGGAGCTGTCCTGGCTTTGAACTAACGTCCGAATCTTGATATCAAGGCTGAGCAATGCGTGTTCCAGCTTTTCAAGTGGGCTTGACCTTGAATTAGAGACCGTGTGGTGAGGAGTGGTTCCAGCTTTGCACGTGGTCCTGGGTTTAACCTTGAACGTGACCTTGACTTAAACTTACGGACACGTGATGTGGGGACGTTTCAGAACCATCCACTTTACTAGAATTGAGATTGACCTTCAACTTGATTTTGGCTTTGAATTCAAGGCCAAGTGTTGGGGAGAGAAAATGACCTTGACCTTTATTCCCTCCCCCCACGAAGTGGTGGGGGGAGGTCTTCGAACCGGCAAACGCACTTTACTTACGTTCTGGCTTTTCTATCTTTGAGCTCAAATTATCTTCATTTACCCAATGCCTTGCATCTACTGCATGAACTGCATACTTATATCCTTGTCAGCAACGACTACTAGCTATGCTTTCCGCATACCCTCAACAGTGAGCGGATGGCCCAGCAAGCAAATGCTCGCCTCTCAGGCGGCCGGCCTGGGTTCGATTCCCAGCACACTATAGACGGATTTTAAAAATCGTACGCTCCCCGGCTACCGCGCTAACACCTGTAGTAGTCGTTAAGCCCTAATAAGGGAAATCTTCTTCAATTTCGACGGGCACGGCTAGCCGACCACCTGGCCTAAGGGCAAATAGGGCTAATAGAACATCGCTTTGTAGTTATAACAGGCCACTCGCCTGTAATATGAGGAAGAAGAAACATACCCTCAACATTTTCATATTTCTTTCTTCAAAAATCTCGCATTATGACCACTTTTATTTTATACAGACACTTCTACTGGGTACATACCAGTATTTAGTTTATATAATTGAATTACTATATTTTTTAATGGTTTTTAAAAACTGGTTGTTACGGTTTACTTTCGCGTTAGTTGGAGAATTAATATTTCTGGCTTCCAAACGCACGTCGATTGCGTTTCTGTTTACGGAACACGCTTAGTTTGCGCGAGCAGCCGTGCATTGCAGCTCAAATTCCTTCTTCTGTTCCTGGAAATCAAATTAAGCGGTCGTGTTTTTGGGCCCAAGTCGTATCCGAACTTGTAATTCCTGCACGTGGTACGATATTCTTGGTAAATGTGATTTACGGATTTGTCGGTTCCACTGTATTAGTTATTTTGTTGAGGACAACTGGTCGCTCACTTATAACTTCATTTTATATGGATTTTATGGGTCAAGAAACCGCATAAAGTAAACTATTGTAATTTATGAAGCTTCCATTGGAAAAGGTATGCAAAACGTTTCTTTAAGTTATTGCATGCTGAGGTTTGCTCCAGATTTTTCGCTAATGCGTTATGTATTTATCATTTATTAGCGCCCCTCGCAAGGCCATCAATTTTGAGCCATACGTAAAGAATTCTGAATGCACTTCGCCGGTGGTGAACACGTGTTCGATTGCTGAACTTCTTTGTCAAAGCGAGCAGGAAGCAGGAACCACTTTCGCATGTTAGCGGCACATCGCCAGTCCAGGATGTTTTATCTATCTGAGATTTGAAGGGAGAACTTTGGGCCATTTCATCGGTCCAAGCTAGAGGAAGCGAACTAGTGTTCTTTATTTCAGCATTTTAGCAATTTCCATAATACAAGCGAGGAGGTACTCGCACACGCTGTGGCAGAATTCATGCCAAAGGGAAATATTGGTAAGGATTATTACTGACTATGGTATAATAGTATGTATGGAAGTCGTATGAACTGTTAGTCATAATATGGATACAATTTACGCGCTACAAGAATTGTAATGTGTATTACATTTTGATCGTACATATTTGCTATTTGGATAGCTGATACTACTCGCTGTGTAATGTTTGAATAGTTGCGTTAGTCAATTTTAACTTCGCACTAATTTCATTGTTTGAAATTATATTGGTGTTCGCAACTTCATAGTTTGGACCTACGTGTGTTCTTTGGAATTATATTTAGTATTGCACGTGTTACAATGTTTAACTAGATGCTTATCCTCCGTTTTATTACCTAGTGTTCTAAATTTAATGTGCTAGGCCAAATTTTCGGTAATATGTCATTTTGAATTCCAAATTACACACACAATTGTTATGATCATTGTCTTATATTCCCCAAAACCCTGGAAATAAAATATAAAAAATACAGATTCCTACTTTTCAACCATTGTGACTTTTTAGCTAAACATGTAATATTTTTGGGAGCATGTAAATCAAAATGGACGTTAAATAATAACTTTAACCAAAACGGTCTTCGAGATTCAACTGCCACTCTACCAGGAATGCAGTTGCCCAGAAAAATATGGTGCCGACTAAACCGCATTAGAACCGGTCATGGTAGATGCAACGAAATTATAAGGCAACCCCTGAAGCTATCAAATGGTTGACCGACCTGGACATAGATCTACAAGATAAGGAACTACATAAATAACAAGAGCTTTAATATTTTAACAAATTTTAATCACTTACAATATTAGTAATAGGTTGAATGTCTGTTGTATACACACATATACTTATATTTATATATTTTACAATTAGTTATTAAGCGCTATGTAGATCGCCACACGGCAAATATATAAATAGTTGATATCGTTTACAATTTCACATGTAATTGAATTAATAACTATGATTCTTTCTGACTGATTTGTTTCAGTAATGGACTATCAAATTTGCTGAAGAGCTGTCGATACCATTGTATGAAATAGAATTTTTAATTATAAAATTGTACTATTCTATTCAATATCCTTTTAATTTGCATTATAATTAAGCTGCTTTGCCATTTTAAGACCATATCAATATTTAGAATGATTAATTAGAACTTCAGAACTTACTAGTTTAAGCCGCTCTACTGCATTTAATTAACAAACAGTAAAAGACTTTTTTAACTTCCTTGTGGAGTAATGGTCCGTCACAACTTTGACTCATCGGCAGTTGACAACTGTGATGAAACAGAGTTTTAAACATCACACCTTGAACAACAAAGTTGTCCTCACTTGGAATAACCATAGGAGTTATATGTCACGTATATAAAAATAATGGAATAGTTCTCCTTACCTTACCTCCTCACAACAGCCACGAGCTACAATCACTGGATGTTTCTGTTTATTGACCTTTCAAGATTTATTTTAATTCGGAATCTTGACACACTTACGATCAATAATCCTGGACAGACAGTAAAAAGTTGCAAGTCACTTATCAAAGGGTCTGCATATTTTTAAACATTACCGTCCTTACAATCCTAATATATTTTCCGATGCATATCTTCAAGGCGGTCTATATTGTTCTAGGCCATGACACTGGGCCTATAAAGTGACCTTTGGAGTGGCCTACCACAATTTGGCAACATGGCTGCGCCAACCTTTATCATAACATTACTAGTTTTGGACACTAAATGAACAATCTGTCAGTGCACTAATCCTGTCATTGTGAAACATGCCAGTTAAAAAAAAGTATAAAATCACTGCTATTTACATCGTAGTGCGACACTTCACCGTAATATTAGATTTAAAAACAATTCCTAATGGGTAGGGACCTAATTCTCCATTGCAAGTAAATCGCTATTAATTTTGTGTTCATATAAAACAATAATTTCTTCAAAATAACTTGCCTGAATACAAGTGATATTGCAGTCAGAAATCTCTTCATCTCAGTACCTGTTATATCCGCTCTTTTAAAGTGCTTTTCACACACAATACTAGCCTTTCCAATACGCCAGTTCTCTAATTGCAAAATTTCTTTCCATATTTGTGTCACCGTTCAATTAGATGGAAACTTGAATACGCTAACATATGGAGCAACTGATGAAGCGTAAGTTGACTTGCAGCTTGGTACGTACACTTCAAAGGCATTTTTGTAACTTTAATGAACTGCCTTGTCAAAATAGTTTTCAATGTCAAATATATTTCAAACAGACAAAACTTGTGTGTCTAGGAATGGCATAGCACGCAATCTGACAACAGAGCCAGTGTCATGGCCTGGAACAATATATCCTTGATATTTTGCTTTTGCCTTTTGCCAGACCCAAGCTTAATACAGAAAAAGAGAAGACAAGATTGGCATATGTGAGCGATGTCCCAAATGAGTCATATAATAGTAAAGTCGTAAATATTGCTGGAACTTCCACTTCAAATACAAATTTTAAAAAACCAGAAAGAGTAAACACTTGTAAAGACTCCAGAGGAACTAGATTGTTTTCTAAAAGCTCCTCCTCGAAAACAAAATGTGGATGAAAACCCATCATAACAAAAATTTTGACAGACGTGCCAAACATGAAAGAAATAAAAGCTGGAAAAGAGATACAAAACCGCCAAGAAAAGGGTATTCTAGAACGTGAAATAAAATCCAATAAAAACAATTGTATTCAAGTGATTCTGTGTGATTCTATTTAGTCAGCGGTTTCAAGTATTAGCTGAAGAACATTTTTCACTCCAATAGTTGCCAAGGGCGATTTTGTTCTTATTAACAAAGGAATCCTATATATTATGTTGGTCAGGTCTTTTAGATATCGAAACCAGTGGAGACTAATACGTTAATTTGCTATCTGCTTTATTTTTCGGTTTTTCTGAAGTTGAATATGTTGCAGGAGTATCGGCTGCTGATGTAGTAAAATTACCTGCCCCATGTAATGTGGAAGTACCGCAAGAGCAGCAGAAGGTTAAGTTTTCCCATAAGTTTTGAACAGTTAAACAATATTAATTAAAACTCATAATAAATAACTATGATTTCTGAACGATGTATCACTCTCTCCAAGTTATAGTCGGGAACCAGGAACCATAAATTCGTGGAATGACCTTGCCGAACTAAATGTTGAAGGCCCCATTCTTTATGCGATTGCAAGAAACAAAAAAAAATCGAACTTTTTTTATTACTGAAAATGAGGAGTTGATGCATACATCGCATTTACAAGCTTATTTTTAACTATTTCTCTATGATTTTTAAACCAATGGAATTCAGATATCAAATGAATCACAAAATTACTTTTAAAAAATGCTGCAGAAGTGTTTAAACAAACTGTACCGAGAGTGCGCTGTATAAATTTCAGCCCCGAGGTATTTTGAAAACTATTGCACATTAAGGCATACTTTCCGCCTATGAAATGTGTAAAGAGAATGAAGAAATTTTTAGTGAAAAAACTATCTCGATTGCTTTATTGTTGTAAAAAATATGATTTATTTACCGCTGTGTATTTTGAATTTAACAAGTGACGCCCTTTGCGGATAACTGATTTGCACTGTGATTCGAATATACTGTGCTTGCAAATCATTTTTATGTATTATACTGACTCATAATTATATTACTCTGATTGGTTATACGTAAATAATGTTATTTGTAATCACTAAAAACATAAATTTAAAGATTAATTTACTTTCCAATAAAAACAAAACTATTAAAAGTAAGTACTTCCTGTTTTTCACCTATTTATTATAACTTAAGGGTGAAAATATATAAACATAGAAGTAATGCAGTGATTTTCTCATAAAGCAGCTATAAGCAAAAGAAATTTCAAGAAAGAAAGTGAAAAATCGAAGCTGTAACTTTCTTAAGAAACTAGCAGTTCACAAACAAAAGTATTGGTCATTTTTGTGTTAGCGCTACCTACTTGAAAATTGATACACTCTTTATTACAAGCTAAATTTTAGTTTATATTTTCATAATAATTATTAAGTTTTATTTTCGATGTAGGCCTAATCTAATACGTTACAAAATACTATTTCAAAATTTTCAATAGAAAAAACATTAACATAATAACCTGCATTGTTCAAATACAGTTCCCAGAAAATTTTCTAAATTTACACTTACAAAATACATTTTCGTAAATTACATTGGGACGAACAATTATAGTTATTAAAATTGGGATAAGCACATAATTCTTCAAGTTCCAACTAAAATTAATGGGATTGGGAATTTCTGGATTTATCGTAGTTGCACTTTTCCTACTAATTATTTGATACGCATCTCTCAAAATGTATTGGTAAGAATCCTCGGTAAGTGGTAAATTTCTAATATCAGATTTACAAGAGTGAAACAAAAATAAATATAAATTACAATACAGTGAGGTAGAATAATTATCCAATTACTTATGCACTATTAACTATTACATACAGGCAACTTGGAGATATTTTAATAGTAATTTTTAAAACATCACTGCAAACTATTTTGATATAAAGCAATAGGGCATATGCATTCATTACAATCACTCTAGAAAGTCAAAGGACAATTGACATTAGTGACGACAATCTTTATAAAATTTTGATCTCAAAAAATATTCACCGTATGGCACTAAGCATTTGCTTGGAAATGCTTATCATTGAATTTATCCGGATCTTATAAGTCCAGGCATATTTGACAAATTTTAAGGAAAACCCCAGAAAAAATAATGTCTTGATTTTTGGCAGAAATGTTACTTAGTGTCCTAGAAGCGACGCCTTAAAAGTCCCTCTGGGGTGATAGCGTCGTAATTTTTTGCATCAAGAAGCAGAGGAAGAAACAGTTCTCCAAGTATTTTACGGCAATCGCTTGGAACCCGATCTGCAGATTTGTTGGACATCATCATCGTAACAGCTGAATCCCTCAAAAGGTATTTTGTCATTTTTAAATAATTTTAACGAGCGTAAATATGCAGTGAAGTGATTTCGAAAGTGTCACCATGTTACGCAGTGTTGTTGAACTTAATAATTTTAAATAGAGATCACCCCCTTTAAGTAAATTTTGAGTATTTACTGTCCAGCTTTAATGTTTGTACTTAACGTTGTGAGATTCAAGTAATTACCGCCATTTTGTCATATTTGGTTGTTTACCGTTAAGATTTATTGTTTGAAAGTTGTTTCGTTGTGTAAATTATCGACCGATAAGCCTAACATCTGTCTTGGGTAAATGTATGGAGAAAATAATAGCAAAAGAGTTAACGGAATTGTTTATTGCAAACGACGTGATACCAAAGGGTCAACATGGATTTATGCACGGGCGATCAGTTACTACAAACCTCTTAGTAAATCTTGATGTTTGGTCAAAAACTTTCGATGAAGGATGCCCTATAGATGTTGTGTATATTGATTTTAAGAAGGTTTTTGATCGAGTTCCCATCGAAAGATTACTCTATAAATTGGAACACTATGGAATCAGAGGCAACTTATTGCGCTGGTTGGAAGATTTTTTGAAAAACGGGGTACTTTAGGGTCAGAATAGAAGTTGAACTCTCTGAAAAATATGCAGTGCTAAGTGGCGTACCACAAGGATCAGTTTTAGGGCCATTACTTTTTCTATTATACGTGAGCGATCTTGCAGCCTGTCTTCATTCTAATCTAATATTTTTCGCGGATGATACCAAACTTTTTAATTTTCCCACGACAAATGCAGATATATTAAGATCAGATCTTAAAAAACTTGAAAGTTGGTCATCAAATTGGCTTTTAACAGTGAACGAAGACAAGTGCACTATTTTGCATAAAGGTTTCAATAATCGTAGATTAGACTACACTTTACATGAAGTTACATTGAAAAAAGTTAAAGTGCAACTGGATCTAGGCATCACAATATCTGCGGACTTAAAATAGTTCCACCATATTACATCTATAGTGAAAAAAGCGAATTATTACTTAAAATCTATATAACCTATATTCGACCTATATTAGAATGTGCATCGCCTATTTGCTCACCATATTTCTTTAAAGACATTGATTTAATCGAGAAGAACAAAAATACCACAGGCGTTGAAAAACATGCCATAAGAGGAACGACTATCTAAGCTAGGTCTAACAACCCTACAAAAGAGGCGAGAACGCGGTGATCTCATAGAAACTTACAAAGTGATCTCGGGATACTATTCAACACCTGTGAACATTTTCCATCTAAACCAAAATATGCATTTACGTGGACATTCATATAAATTAGAACTTGAACGATGCAACAAACTTCCAAGGAAGAATTTTCTGTGCAACCGTGTTCATAATAGTTGGAATTCATTAACCAATGACATAGTGTGCAGTGCCAATAAAAATTTATTTAAAAATGCTCTAGACGATTATTATTCAGGATAACCATTTATTTTTATCTATGTATAATTATTCATATGCAAGTGTATGTCCATATTGTTGTAAAATGTTTCATTTCAAGTATATATACTTATATATTATGTTTAAGTTAAATAGTAATAATTAGCTGTATAATGTACAACTGCTTATTTTGTAAATATGAACGTAAGCGATATCAGCTTGCCGCCATATTACTATTCTTAATAATAATAATAATAAATTAAAGTTGTTATGGCTTTTGATGCAGTTAGATTGTTGGTTCCTCACTAACCTTTATCAAGTACTTTTAACCTTTAACGAATAATCCATTTGATGTTCATTATTTATACTTATTTTTTTCTACATTAATATAGTTAATTTTCAATTAGTTGTGTTATTGCGTGATGTACAGGGATTCAGTCAGCTGTTAGAAAATGCGAGTAAGGTAAGTCCAACCCACCTGTTCGTTGGATCGGCGTTCACGCATTGCTAAGGTTGAATCAGAAAGGCTACGCCATCTGCTCCACTTTCTGGATGAGCTCACCTGTTTTGTTTCCCTGATTTAATTAGTAAAGTGGTGGTGCCTGGCATGTAATACTTTTAGTGACCATCATCTTGCCCTAATTGGTATCATTTGTAGCAAACCGCCCTTCTCCCTGATGTCTAAGCCGGACAAATTAGTCTGTTACAGCGTAATTAAGGTATATTTAGAGTGAGCTCCTAATGCTTTCATTAACCTGTCGCAATGACGTTGTCGGTCTGTAACAAAGAATTACTTTTGTTCAGTAATTTCAAGATCTTTCCAAATTAAAATTTGAGACCGCCATCACTTGCTAGAGGAATTGCTTGCTCGAATTTCATAATGTCACTTATTATTTTAGTTTTAACGGCTTGCTCAAATTAATAATAAACTGGTTGCTTCTAGTTGCCAAATAACGATAGTGGCATAACTTGTACATATTTTACAGGTTACTTGTTCCGTTATCAGATCAAACCATATTTTGTCTGAAAGGTACACTTCATCGTACATTATTATCGTCACACAATCCCTAGCAGATATATCTTTGGCTTTTGCCTTCAGCAGTGTAATGATCTGTTAATAATCCTTCATTGGTATTTAAATTTGATGCTCATTGGCGTAAAGTGCCTCATCTTTAAGATCTTTTTGTGGCATTTTATAATTCATGCTGTTCATTGGCTATTTCGCCACCCTACTAATTAAAAAATATTACAATTCGGTGATCAATCTGTTCTTGTTCTCAAGGTGCTCAGATAATGGATAATTCAAATTTGCTTTTAAATACATACCGATTGGGCCACAATTATATATAACAGCAATGAGATAACATGAATAAGAAAATAACTCGTATTGCTTGAGTAAGAAAGAGATAAACATAGTAGCAAATATTCGAGAAGGCTTGACGCTTAATTTAATTATGACATTTGTCAACTAAACATGCCTACTAAAATAATTTTTTCGTATGGCCATCTCTTTCTTACTCAAGCATTCTATTTTGTTATTCATGTTATCTCATTGCTGTTATATATAATTAAGGCCCCATCCGTATTTATAAGTCTTGGGACTTACATTACACATCGTTTTAAATTTGCACTTCCAAATTCTAGAAATTATTCCATACGTGACTATCATTCTTTATTTTCTGCAACTTGGTTATCCATCTGTTGCATTTGAAGGATGATTTCGTCTTGTGATTTTCTACTACCACTGATATATGTCAAACTATGAATATTTTCATGATCAGTTTGTTTTAAATAAGTCGACATATGCTGTACAATACTATCAATAATTTAAAACTGAGAAACAAAACAAACAACTGGTTGATAGTTAGTAATTGGGTTTCGTTCTGCAGAGCAGCAATTAAAAAAAAACTCTGATTTTATTAGCCAATATTCCAGAAATGTTTATTCCAACTACAATAAAGCATGCATGAAACGTGCGTTAACGCGAGTGAATACTCACTCACGTGCCCATCTCTACGGCTAAGTATTCTGGGCCACCAGACACAGTGCACCAGAAAACTGTGAGGTGACTTAATTGAGACTTATAAAATCAAAAATGGTTGTTATGTTGCTGAATTTAATGTTTTTATAATTAATAATGACGAGAAATTGTCTTCGATGACTTGTTTTAAAAAAGAAAATTGAATGCTATTCAAACTGTGTATTACATTACTGAATGAATTTTTTTTTGAATTTACAAAAATGTTGAATATTTGATATTGTATGTATGTTGAATAGTAATTTATGTTATGATATTTTTAAGTTTAGTTACGCGAATGTGAACTTATTGTTATATGCAGTCTATGGGCTTTGCCATCTATCTGTAGTATTAATAATAATAATAATATTGCAGGTAAATGTATAAATTATTGATATACAAGCAAACGGCGCGCTACGCGCACGTGTGAAATAGGATACGCCGAAGGTCACGCTCTCAGCCGAGCGCTCAGATAAGAAAACCTAAACAAATATAAACATCTGTAAAGCCGGAACGTGATATTTGATTTTGTGCCACAGCAGACAGACAGACAAACACACATTAAAGAAAATTATATTATAGATGTATTTATTTATATGAAATTGAGTAATATTAATATTTTTATCTACACCCAGGAGATAAATGTCACTTATCCCACTCATTTGGAGTGAGTTAAGAGCTTCATTACCATACTTGTTTTTAAAACAAAATAATAACAACACCTACATATCAAAATGTATCGAAACTTTAACTACAAGACATTAAACATAAAGTAATTGTTGTAAATATTAATAATTCAAGCTTTACATTACCTATTTTAAATAAATTCCTGATAAAATAAAAGTATCAAATTATACTTTTCAAAAAAATAATAACATACATCAGATTAATTTAAAACTTTTTTATAATTTTGGGCGGCCGTACATAAAATACTGTACAATATACATGTGATAATGCATTATTAAAATACTTGTATGATTATACAACTTGGATATCGCCTCGTTGTTGAAATTTCACACGCGTATGTTAATAATGATTAGGTAAACAAGGATGTAGCGTAGCGAAGCCCAAATGGATCTAAAACATGAGCTCAGATATTGCACTTTCGAGCGATTTATGAACACTATTTTTTAGATGACCACACAAAGTAAATTCTATTTTTGAGAATTGTTTTTATTTCCTTTACAAAATTGATTGTTATATTATTATTGATACAACTATAAAAAATGGGAGCTTGTTGGGAAGCATAGCAATGAATAGAGCAAAGGCGTCTCGATTATTTGACTAACTTTGTGCCGTTAAGATATGACTAGTATGATATAATATCGTGCTAGTGTATGAAATTGTCAACTTTCTGTGGTAGGCTGCTGTCGCGATAATGTTACTTTCATACGTTGTTGTCTAAAAATATCTATTCCTTGCTATTTTTAAAATGTATATTTTTTCCTTGTTTAGCCAAATATTTTATCATCTCTAGGAAACGTGAAAAAACTATCGCCTGTGATATATCTGTTACTATTATATCATCTCTCAACTGTACGATTCTGCAGTGTAAAAACAAATATTTGCGAATCCGAATAATAAATACTATAGTAAATGTGAAACAACCAAAGCCGGTACCTACAAAACTGCATGCATGCGTGTGCTATTTAAACATACATGATAATAACGGCCCCCCACATACATCTGCCAACTTATGTATAGACACCTCATCTTTATTGTTAAACATATGCTAGCTCCTCTTCGGCTGCATAATTATTAATTATGTATTACAAAAGCACCACGTTATGTGACCTTATGTTATATTTTGGAATTATCTCATATATTTGAAATAGTCATATAACTTTTGTATTCAGTATTTTACTTTATGTTTACCCTTTATTAATAATACAATGCCCCGTTAGTTAAACTATAATTGCTTTCAAATCAAGTACTCTTATTTCAGGGGTGGTTCGCCAAATCTAGATCTCTATTAGTTGAATTTCAAATTATATTTAATGACACTTGCTGTCAAACTGATTTCCACACCTTCTCACACCAGGTATTGACAAATCTATTTTTTACATTGACATAATTATTAATTAATTCATTAAAATAATTACTGTTTTGTATTTTACTTTTTCCCTATTGCTCGTTATTTAAAATGTTTTGATATTACTTACTAACACAAACCTTATCACTTCTTAAGCTCACTCTGCAAATATCCAAACACTGCTCCCTCTCTCAAGAGATCCCGATGCTTACCTTGCACGATACCCGGAAACTGCTCCTGTTAACCAACTCCAAGAATCCGCCGAATCCGGCCTCAATCCCCCCGCCAAACGTCAACCAGAACTCCAATAGACTCCTGGTAAGTTTCAGTTTTGTAAATGAATCTGATCCTATCTTGTTTATTCCTTAGATAGTCCTCTGCACTCAGCAATCCCCCAGAAGCCCCCCAACCCCAGCAGCACCCCCACCAACCTCCCTCTAGATGAACAACCCCACTTCCATACAACCACCAACGTCAATAATAAATATTTAATTATGTGTCACGTTCACCAATAAATCAAATCTTCTCCAATTCAGTAGTTCTCTGGTTCTTTCTATGTAATTCACTGTATTCGTCAATCTCTTCACAGATTGTCCAGCTCCAATAAAATTAATACTTCACTTTCATTTCTATACCTCGTAAATTTGTTAACAGCCTTAATATTTGTATTCAACCAAACAACTATACAAATAAGGCATAATTTCTAGTTTTTATTAAGCAAAATTAATACTTCAAGACCAATTGTACATTTTTCGATAAGTATTTATGTAACTAATCTAAACAAAAATTTCATTCCTATTAGATACTATTCTTACAACACCCTTTTCAATTTTAAATATTATATTATTACAGGATATTCATTCTGATTATTATAACAAACACTGCAACCATCAAATTTGTATATTCAATTAATATCTTACTATCAAATTACCTCTCTCATTGTCTCAATTAATTTCATTATTAATATTTAAAATTTAACACCCATCAAGATTTAATTATAGTAATTTTTCAAATTTATTAGTTTTAAATATTTCTTTGTTATGATTGATCATACCACTTCGTGTATCATAATAATATTTACACCATGAGTAATCATACTAAATCAACAACGTAGGAACGATAGAACAAGTATTCAATTGATACCTATCTTGCTTGTAATTCGAGCCATTATTATTTGCAGACAGCAAGGAATCTTTATATCCAGATTGTGTGTAAATTAAAACAAAATATCGGATGTGTGATTACAAACAAATAACAAAGTTATTTACGAATAACCAGTTAGCAATACATAGCTAAACGAAACAGCAAATATAGGAAAAGTAGGACCTTCAACTATGTATTGCTTGTAGAACAGCCTGTAGTAGAGCAAACAAAACGTCACCATCCAGAAGACAATAACTCGGGCTCGGACTGGTATTCCTAACACTGAACATGTTGGAGAGCAAAAGCAGAAGCCGTTAGTCTATCCATAGAGCTAGAAAGATATTTAGAATTTAAGGACAGGAAGTCGATTGCTTAGAAAAATCTTACTCCACATATTTTAAGGTGCTCAAGGTACAACGCCTACCTTATTTGCAATTGAGCAGGACAACCACAGGTGTTGAGCATTGAGCAGCACGAGCGTAGAAAAAATTGTATCCCCAAAAATTATTCCAAAATGGGTGGCTCAATTTGTTTGCTTTCGAGTGCAGAATATGAATAAGATTTTTCTCTTGCATGTGTTCTCAGATGTCTAACTAAACTACGTTTTTCTGCTGCTTTATACTCGCAAATAGAACAAGAATAAGGTTTTACTCCTGTATGTGTTCTCATATGTTTAATTAAGCTACGTTTTTCTGCGGTCTTATACTCACAAAGAGAACATGAGTAAGGTTTTTCTCCTGTATGACTCTTCATATGGCGCACCATATTACCTTTTCGTGATGCCTGGTATTCACAAATAGAACACGAATAGGATTTTTCTCCGGTATGTGTTCTCATATGGTTCACTAAATAACCTGTTCGTGTTGCTTTATACTCACAAATAGGACATGCAAAAGGTTTTTCTCCTGTATGAGTTCGCATATGATTCACTAAATCACATTTCTGTGATGCTTTATACTTGCAAACACAACATGAATAAGGTTTCTCTCCTGTATGTACCCTCATATGGTTCACTATAAAACATTTTCGTGATGCTTTATACTCGCAAATAGAACATGAATAAGGTTTTTCTCCTGCATGCATCTTCACATGATGCACTAAATAACGTTTTTGTCCTGTATTATATTCACAAATAGAACATGAATAAAGTTTTTCTCCTGCAGAAACATTTACGTGGTTCACTAAATAAGGTTTTTCTCCTAGATGTATTTTCATATGCTTAGCTAAATTACCTTTTTGTAATGCTTTATAATTGCAAATAGAACATGAATGAGGTTTTTCTCCAGTATGCCTCTTTATATGATTCACCAAAGTACCTTTTCGTGATGCTTTATACTCACAAAGAGAACATGAGTAAGGTTTTTCTCCTGTATGCGTCTTCATATGGTACCCTAAAGAACTTTTCCTTGCTGCTTTATACTGGCAAATAGCGCATGAATATGATTTTTCTCCTGTATGTATTTTCATATGGTCCACTAAATGACCTTTCTGTGATGCTCTATACTTGCAAATTGAACATGAATACTGTTTTTCTTCTGTATGCGTCTTAATATGATACACCAAAGTACTTTTTGTTGCTGCTTTATACTCGCACATAGCGCATGAATAGGGTTTTTCTCCAGTATGTATTTTCATATGGTCCACTAAATGACCTTTTTGTAATGCTCGAAACTCACAAATAGAACATGAATATTCTCCTGTATGCTTCTTCATATGGTTTACCAAAGTATTTTTCCTTGCCGCTTTATACTCGCAACTAGCACATGAATAAGATTTTTCTTCTGTATGCCTCTTCATGTCCTTCAGTAAATCATCTCTTTGTAATGCCAAATACTCGCAAATAGGATGTGAAAATAGTTTTTCTCCTGTATGCCTCTTCATATGAGTCACCTTGCCAACAAACTCTTCTTTTAAAACGGTTCCACTTTCTACACAAGTACTGGTCAATTCATCTTTTATATCAACATGCTCATGTTTAATATTCAATTCATGGTAAACCATGTTGTTGTAAATAGTAATATCATGCCCTACATCTAAATTTGCTATTACTTTACTATCATTGGTTTCCGCCAGAGCCCCATGTAACACGCTTGTTCTTGTATTAGACGAGTTATGATCAAGTAATTCAGGCTTCACGTCCATCATTATAACAAAAATAAATATTCCGGATTTATCATATCTGAAAATAAATCGCAAAATGAAATTCACTTAGGTTAAGTTTATTTAAAAAATATTACCATATTTTCTACACCAATATGTTGAGTTACATGGAATAACCAAAACCCATTTCGAGAATGGGCGAGTAGTAGACGTCAAATTACTGTAGAAACCACCATTTTGCCATGTAAAAACCTTTAACCCAATTGGAGTTCAAAGGAACTACTCTAATATATACAGGGTGTAGAAATGCTTTACGCACCATAGGGATTTCAATGGTAATTTTTTCATATGACAATATTTGCTTCTCTAATTATTTTAGAGCAAACTTGTACATAGGTTTTTTGTAGAGCAAACAATTCTGTATCCATTTATGCCATCATTTTTCTCATTTTACGTCAGAAAACCTAATAATGAAATAAACTAGAATTATCATTTTTTTCAAAAATCAGTGCAAATTGTGAAGTGGTGGTATGCTGGAAGCAGATTAGGCGAATAAGTGCCATGGTTGCAGCTACATTTGATAGATGCAAACAAATAAACAGCAAACTAATTTGTTGATGCTTTGAGATGCTTCAATAATTCCAAGGCACCACTGATTTGTCTAAAAATGGGAAATTTATTTCTTTAAATTTTCGGTTTTCCGAAATGTAAAATGACAAATGCTGGCACAAATGGATACAGAATTTTTTTCTCTACAAAAACTTCCATACAAGTTTGCTCTAAAATAATTAGGGAAGCAAATATTTTCATATGAAAAAATTACCATTGAAATCCCTATGGTGCGTAAAGCATTTCTACACCCTGTAGAATGTCCTAACACAATAGCAAAAGTTTCCATCACGTTCTGCGACTATTTTACATGAAAATGTTTCGACAAATATATAATACCTAGGATAAGAATTAAAATTTAAATTAGAAATTAAAAATGAAAATTGTAAAAGTTTTCCTATGCATGTAATTGAAGTTTAACTTGTATCACAATCTGCCGCTGAAGCTCACGAGTCTATTACTCAGCAAGTTGGCAATTTATGGTTACCCAATAGAATTTAAAAATTAGACCCTAATTTATATGCAATTTTTAATGCAAAAGTTGATCGTCACGTCTAGTACTGGTTCTACGTAGGTATTAAGCTTTGTATTTATTCATGTTAGTGTGGGATCATATAAACGATGAAGAATTATTTGCTCAAAACACTGCCTCCTACACTTACAAGCCATGGTGATATATGGCAACGCTGCTGGTAGTCGTAATTTTGTAATAATACATTTATTTATATTACTGTACTGTTCGTGATGAGTGAAAGTAAAATTGTGTTTATGGGTTTTTATTAAGTATTTCACTGAAATACAACCGAGGTAACAATTTAACCTTATTTTTAGTAACTTTTAATTTTATATTTAGAATGCCACGAAAGCGCTGTTTACCAACTAAGACAGTACCTTCAAAGAAAATCGTATGCAAACAACATTTTCTTTTCCAACGGATGAGATCCAAAAGAAAGCATGGCTTCATGCAATACAACGAGAACATTGGACCCCAACAAAAAGTGCTGTCGTGTGTGAAAACAGAATGTCTTCAAACGTCAGCCAAATGTGATATTATACTGCTTGATTGATGATGGTAAATTGTGTGGTTGAACTTTCCTTGGCGGGGGTGGCTGTGTTATGTTGTGACGTTTCAACCCCTATACTAAGGGCTCAAAAATTATACCTCGGGTTCAAATCGGGGAAATACGTTCACTCAAATATATGTTCGATTAGTAAAACACCAAATAATTACCAGAAACAAGTATAATGTTTTTAGCTAGATATACACCAAAAAGCAATAAATGAACTGTGCATTATTTAATTAATAAACACTCCTGGGGCTGCGTTTGCTTTCCTGGCTCGTGCCGCAACCCACGATGCCAGAGCGTACGGCGTGCTCGTCGTGGACGGTTTGATAGGACGCACGCCGAATTCTCCAGAAACGGACCACACAGGTCGTTCGACTCGAGCACCCAGCACGAACGTCGCTTCTAGGGAAAATGGTTCTAGTAGCTCTGTTGTTCTGCCAAACCACGATACACTTATACCGGTATGCTGACTTTGTGACTAAAATTCGTTCGTTCGCGCGCATGACGTCACGTACGACATAGAACACGCGGGAAGTCAGGCTGGATGCGTTAGTTCTGCAGTGGTAACGTGGTCGTGCACAGTTTTAAAGTGATTTTGTACTTGTTTTACGTTACATTTGGCCATAATGCCTAGTTGTGCCGTTGCTACTTGCAAGAATTATACCCAAAAGACAAAGGGAACTGAAATTAAATACTTCAAGTTTCCGAAAAATGCTGATTTAGCAAAGCAATGGATTGTTGCATGCCGTCGTCAAGATGAAATAAATTTGAAAAATGGTACGTGAACTACAATTATTATTCAAACCACTTATTTCAATGCGTATTACCAAAAATTTTAAATTTTTTCAGCATGTATCTGTTCCAATCATTTCGAATCCAGCTCTCTCCAAATACCTTTAAAGCAGCGGTTACTAAATTACAACCCAAAAAACAGCAGAAATTTAAAAGCTGATGCAGTGCCTACATTAAATATTCCTAAATCTGGTCAAACTATATACGAAGAAGAAAGGTCTCTTCGATTAGAAAAAAGAAAACGACGATGTGCAGTAAATGAAATATTACTTTCTGCTGAATCCACTGCAATATTGGATAAATCTGTGTCTGAAAAACAACAGGACAAATCAGAGGTTGTTAGTATGGAGGTCGATGTCGTTAGTCAAACAGACAAGTAAGTGTTTAAATAGTTATTTATCCAAAGAGTTTTCTAAAGTCAGATACGAGTCTTATACATACTTTGTTCGACTACCACATAATTATGCTAAAAGAGATTATAAAACGTCAACACGATTTCAAATTGAGAACTAAAAATCAGGTCAGGCTGCTTTCATTGCTTTACATTGAAAACGCACTAAATTTTATAGATAGTTTTGACCGAAGGGTGCAGTAATATGTATCTTGCATAGTATGCAATATCAACACGGCTTTGACGCATGGAAAGTGTCAAATAATAGCCTTCTTTAGAAAATGGCAGTCGAAAATAGTACATCATGTAACGAGCGTGGTAACTACATTTTTACCGCATGCGGGTGAACTGAAGGGCGATAAAAATCCAGTTACCACATGTATTATATTTTATCTACAATCGTACAGTAACTTTTAAAAACTTGAACAATCTGAAATACAAAAGTATATTAGTATAGTTGAAAAGAGCTTCAGAATTGTCAGATTTTTTTGTTAAATAAAATGCTTAATTTCAACAGTTTGGATCAATATTTTATTACTACTTATTATCACTTTACCGCACTAGTGTGATAAAGTAGATTTTGCCACACCAAATTTTATCATAGGTACATAAAGTGACAGTTGCCGCACTGAAACTAATGCGTGTAATCGTTTCCGCACGATTGCAGATAAAATAAGTTTAAAACGTTGGATAATTATTGTTGAACACTATTAGGGCAAATGAAAATGAAAGTGAGATGGAAAAGCTTAGAAAGAAAATAGAAGCACTAGAAAAGGACAATGCCGATCTTAGGAGAAAAATGGAGGAAATTGAAAAGTCCACTGCTACGCGTTACGAAAGTGTTCTAGCGACAGTTTTTACTCCTGGACAAATTCGAAAACTACTGAATCCCGTAAAAGGCAAAAACATTCGTTGGTCGCCAGGGGATATAGCGTCGGCGATTTCTTTACGTAGCCTGAGCCCAAAAGCCGACAGGTATTTAAAAGCTCACAACTATCCTTTGCCTGCCATGTCAACATTGAGACGTTGGGTTTCGAATTTTGATGTAAACCAAGGCATTTCAAAGAGTGTCATCTCATTAATGAAGAAAAAGTCTATTGACTTTACTCAATCTGAACGACTTTGCGTGTTGTCATTTGACGAGGTTTATGTTTCAAACAAAATTTAAATCGACAAAAAACTGGAACAGAAAATTGGTCCTCATAAATCTTGCCAAACCATTATTGTGCGCGGATTAATTTCAAATTGAAAACAACCTATATATTATCAGTTTGATCAGCCCATGAAGACCGACATCTTGGAAAAGATCATCACAGAATTGTACATAGCAGGATTGATTGTTGTAGCAATAGTTAGTGATATGGGCACTGGCAATACGAATTTGTGGTCGAAACTAAATGTTGGATATAATAAAAATTGCTTTTTTAATCACCCCAGTGATATTTCTTTGAAGGTTTTTGTTTATGCAGATGCACCGCATTTGTTAAAATTGGCACGTAATCATCTAATTGATCATGGCTTTATTCTGGGGGATGATATTGTAAATACAGACTATTTTGAAAGTTTGCTTAACATTTCTACTACTGAACTTACACTTGCCCACAAATTAACCAGCAGCATCTTCAAGTAAAAGGAAGCATGCGGCAACGCGTTCGACTAGCTGCTCAAGTACTTTCGAATTTGGTTGCAAAAGCTATCGAATATTGTGGAAGAAATGGGCTTATGCCAAAAAATAGCAATTGGTTGAAGGCTGCAGAAATTGTGCAGTTGTTCAACGACTGGTTTGATCTATTCAACTCGAGATCCAAATTGGTAGGCAATTGTCCATGGAGGAGCTCCTTTGGAACTGATTTAGAAGCCCAGAAAGCTCTATTAAATAATATGTCGAAAGTTATCAGTGGAATGAGAATTGGAAAGCACAAGGATATTATTCCATTCCAAAAAGGAATATTATTGAACAATAGATCCCTGGCAGAAATGTATAACTATGTACATGAAAAATATAATATAGAATACCTCTTAACTTCACGGCTAAACCAAGATGTGTTGGAGAATTTCTTTGCATACGTTCGAGGAATGGGTGGTGCAAATGATCACCCATCTCCACTTGACTTCAAGTACCGCCTTAGATGGTTTATTTTGGGTAAACATTCAGCTGCGATTTTCACGGAAAATCGAAACACTGTCGAAACAAATGATGCATGCCTACTGGACGTACTAACTGAATCCATCGACAATTCAAATGAAGACAATGGAAATGTTTGCTTGACTCAAACAATTCTATCCAAATTTTCTAATGACTTAGAAGTCGCAGTAGAGCAATGCGAGATAGAAAAGCTGGTCGTAAATTCGTTTGTTCAACCGGAATACTTTTTTGAAGCAGATGTTGATGATTATACTTTGCAGCGGATGGACAATCTTGAGGTGAAAGAGAAAATTAATAAGGAGGCGCTCAAATATATAGCAGGCTATATAGCGTATAAATTTCGAAGCAAATACAGTCTGGGAATCCAACGCACAAATTGGACACCAACAGGGCTCCAGATTGGTTACAGTTTGTTTCCCAAGGAAATCTGATTCATCCTAACGAAGAATTGTTTGAAGTCGCACTTAAGCTTGAATCAGAATTTTACGCCATGCATGGAACTTCCTTATGCAACGAGAAAAACATTTTCCGAAATTTGGCTGACAGAACTTCAAAATTGAAAGGAAACGTTCCATTTGAAGTAGTTCTTTGTCTAAGTAGAACGCGAACGTATATAAGATTGCGGGACCTCAATAAAAAAATTAGTTTTAATAATTGCAGAAGAAAACTAGAACAAAAAATGTCAAAGTTACGAACTATAAAAAATAAATATTAGGGTGCAATTATTTCGTAAAAACTTTTTGTATTCCGGTATCGTAAACGCCAAATTAAAAAATTTAAATCATTATTGTTCGTTGACAAATACAACATGCTGTCTTTTCCTGTACTCTGATGTCTCTTTTGATAGTAAAATTAAAAAGTTTTATTCAGTTTGCGAACAAATATGCATGCAACAAAAAGGTTGGTGGCCCATTTATTTTGCACCTGAGTGTAATAAAGTTATAAATATACGATGTTTGTATTTTTCTCATCTTTTATTTAATAAATACTTTTATTTAGACATAATTTTATTCAAAAAGCTGGAGTGCGAAAGTATCTATCCCTATCTGACAAATGCGAATTGCGACCATTCATCGAACAATTCGTTCATCAGAAAATTTTTGTCAATTTATAAATAAACTTTGAATATCATAAATGATGGCTAAACTACATGGATTTGGATTTACAATAAATATTACATCATGAAAAATATAGAAAAGGCCATAAAATTAAGCGAATTTAATTTGTTAAAGCGCCCGAATATGTATTAGAATCTATTGCGAACGCTCGAATTTGTGTCGCAGGTGACGTCACGTCTGCAGCGGAGATGCGCACGAGCATACCGGTATAAGTGTATCGTGTGCCAAACTTGACCTCCGGCGTTGGATTGTAGACAGCAGCCGGCAGCTATAATTAGCAAATTTAGAGTTTACCTGAAGCCGGCGTTAGTTTTTAAATCCTGCATCGAGGCCTGCTGCTACCGTAGATGGCCGGAGCTGTATTCCTAGGACGGCCAAGGCTTCAAATCTAACAGGTAGAAAACCTCTGTTTATTCGCCGATAAGCGAAGTTTCTGTAGTCGGGCGGCGGTGAGATTGCTGGAGGAGGGCATGAACTTCAGATCTCTGGACGGCGTTTTCAAGCTTTTAGAACGGATTCTCCAGGTAAGATCCTCGGAGAGCGGTCTCTAGATTGTAGCCGCTCGCAAGCAGCAACGGTGATGTAAAACTCTACGGGCCTTAGCGTTAGTACAATTAACTTTTGCGAAATATTGCCTTTCTGGATGCGCTTAGATTTGCGCTCGGGAATTATACTGGTGCAGGTATTAAGGATGGTCTAGTCGGATGAACTACGGGAAAGTTAAGACTTTGTCGGGCTGACAGTACGTCCTGTCATCCACCTAAGAGCCTATCTGGATAGGGGTGGAGGGTTTATTCTGTTAGACAGTACGCCCTGTCAGATCGGAAAAGGGAGGTAGACGCGACGAAGGGGCTTTTCGGCTGCAAGAATCAGTGACTTCGCCAAACATTATTCAGGTACTTTGATCTACAGTTTTTATTGCCTGGGTACTTTTGAGCGTCTGCGTGAGAGTCTTGTGTTGTCTTGAAAGTGACAAAATTTTAGGCGTGGCAACAATCATATTTGGAAGTCAACGTGAGTGACCTACTTAGAGAATAAACTGTCATTATCATTGCGTCATAAGTCAAAGGGGAATTCTTGTGCGATTTGTTTACCACTGTCGTTTCAATGTAAACAATTTACTTTTATATCACACCCACACCTATCTTTGTTAAGTAGATTCTAGAGTTACTAACCATCCTTTACAACTGTTCATGTTGAACATTTGCTTTTGCCGGCATACTTAAATGTTTTTAACTTCTTGGAATTTTATTTATGATACTTAGAGGTGTTGATATATAATATGATATACGAAGTGGTATGATCAATCATACCAAATATATATTTAAAACTATTAAAATTGGAAGTTTACTATAATTAAATCTTGATGGGTGTTAATTTTTAAATATTAATAATGAAATTAATTGAGACAATGAGAGAGGTAAATTTATATTAAGATATTAATTTAATATACAACCTTGATGGTTGTAGTGAATGTTAATAAAGAACAAGCCAAGGTTACAATTGACAAATGTATTTGTTATAATAATCAGAATGAATATCCTGTAATAATATAATATTTAAAATTGAAAAGAGTGTCATAAGAATAGTATCTAATAGGAATAAAATTTTTGCTTAGTTTAGTTACATAAAAAACTCATTGAAAAATGTACAATTCGTCTTGAAGTATTTAATTTTGATTAATAAAAACTAGAAATGTATGCATTATTTGTATAGTTGTTTGGTTATATACAAATAGTAATGCTGTTAACAAATCTACGAGGTACAACAAAATGAAAGTGAAATATTAATGTTATTGGGACTGGACAATTTGTGAAGAGATTGACGAACACAGTGAATTACATAGAAAGAACCAGAGAATTGGAAAAGATTGGATTTATTTTTAAACGTGACACATAATTAAATATTTATTTTTGACATTGGTGGTTGTATAGAAGTTGTAGCAGTACATATCTTAGCTTCTACAATGATACCGTTAGGTATTAGTTAAACTTAATAGATAAGCAACTTAAAGTGCATTAACAGTATAAGGGGTTGCCTACCCTTTTTATAAATCTAAAGCAGACGTAATAGAAGGCTCATGGTTAAATTATTAAAAACAATAAATAACAAAATTTGCTACTTCCTTTTTGGTTGAAAAAGCAAAAGGACGCGTCTCTGTGTAGAAGCGAAGCAAATTAAAAGTCCTAGCTTAACAAGGATACACGCAGACAATAGTAAGGCTTTATTTACTCAATCCAGCATATTATTAAAACATAATAATTTTTCAGGCAGATAGGATAAATCACACAAACATTTTCTTTCTGAAAAGGGCAGTTATTACTTAACTGGTAGGTAACTAACAAGCTAATACATACAAATCATAATAGAGGGTTTTCCTTTATTCAGCTCTTAGAGACTCCTCGATAGCTACCAGCTCTTAGGCTTTTTCACTAGTTCGCATCTCCTGGTTGATTATATCTTCACCATGGAAGAGGGTATTGATGTGCTCCAAGTTGATAAGGAGAGAAAGGAGAACTTAGTTAGAAACTGCTAACAAGTTAGAAAATCACTCACCAGTCAAAGACCATTTCTTTGGTTAGATGAGGGGTTCTTCTCGGTTGATATTGGAAGATGAAGAGGTCCGAATTCAATGGTTCTCTGCATTAACCGTATGTTAATCCTGAAAGAATTAGATATTGTTAATTAGAATTAAACCAACGTCATAGCTTGAATATAGTTAAATAAGGGCATAAGCCTTAATGATAATCGATAACAGATTAGTTTCAAAGTAAAAGAATTGTTACTTACCTAGTGTTGATCCTGAATGGGACTTGAATTGGTTTGCAGCTGTCAAGTTAGTATTTCAATCACTTGTCAAATAACAAGCTTTTGATCATACGGGATTTTTCTTATACTCTCTGGAATGATATCAGCTAAACTAAACACCGATCATTAATTGTGATTAAGGAATTCGAATGAGAAATACGAGGGCATAGAGAGCTCTTTATATTTTCATCTTACTACTCCGAGGTTATTAGTTAAATATGTATAAGAAATCTCCTGGATACTTATAGATTAATTAATGCAGACGTTTAATTAGAACAAATTCTAACTTGTCAGGGTAAATTAGGATTAGTAAAGAATTGCATAACATTTGTCAAAATTAAAAAGGCATAAACTTTAACAAATAACATATAATCAGTGAATTGTAAGAAAGAATACCCAATTATTGTAAACATCTTAAAATTAACACTTTATAATAAAGTTATGGCGCCCATTTCTGTTGATTAATGAACTATTATCTTTATGTGAAAGTGAAGCGAACTAAAAAGCCCACATTGGTTAAACCCTAATAAAAACCGTACATTGAGCTAGTCGGAGACGTGTGAGCCATCCAAGGTAAGTTATAAAAAAGGGGCACACATAAGTGACGACACAACGTGGAGGCTCGAGTAAAAGGGACCATTACAATAAAAAGTTAACGCTTCACTGTTCATAAAGAGTATAGTTCTTGGGCTTAACAATTAACGTTAGGCTACATTATATTCAAACATACAGTTCATTGATTGAATTGTAATTGAAGACCGTGATGCAAGAAGGGGATAAGTAACAATATGTAAATTTTTCAGGAGAGGCAAAATAATTTTCAATTTTTTTAAGTTTATTTAGAGTTAGCATGGTGTGTAGATGTTAAAGTACAACCATTATGTCTGCATTAGACTGAAATATTCTTATAAATATGATAGCAATAGCCTAAAAATCATTCATGGTGCAAGAATGGGATATGTCACAACTTTTGTTTTTACTATCTTTATAAAGGTTATGTCAAATGCAAGAAGGGGATAAGTAACACAAGACCTTTTTGTAGAACACTGAGTTTATTAGCATTTACTTTTAATGTCTAAACAAATATAAATATTTTGAACGATAAAAGAAAAAATAAATGCAAGTAAATATTTTAACCAAAAAAAAAACACTAGTAAATATTCGTTTCCCACGCCCACATCATTCACCCGGTCGTTATCATAACAAATGTGTTTGTTATGAAAAAATGCACAATTCAGTTATACAGTTGTATAAATATGTCATTTTAACCTAAAAATTGCTGTCAATATGTAATTTTAACCTAAAAATTACTGAATATATGTCATTTTGACCTAAAAATTACGGACAATCTGCTGACATTGTCAGTTGTCGAAAGTGTATCGTACGCTCGTATTTTAAGTCACTCGGTTCCGCTACGCTCGTCTCGTTTCTCAAATATACTCGCACGATATACGCCACTTTTACAGCTTGTTATGTAATATACTATAACAAGACAAAAAACATAAACACAAGTAAATATTCTTAACAAGACAACAAAAAATATATTCTTAACAAACCTCTGAAGCTACATATTTTATTTTTTGTATATTTCCATTCCACCCCGATATATTTCTTCGTTTTTCTCGCCCCCGATTGTCTACAACTTTTGGAACATTATTTGCCACGTTTTCTTCGTCTTCAAAATCAGATGATTCCTCGCCCGATAACTGAAAATTGCTGCTAGCGCTTTCATATGGTTCACTAATATCTCTTTTACTGCTATTACGATTCATATTATTAAATTATAATATAAGATTATGTTATTTTATATCCCTTCAGACTCCGTTAAAAACAATAAAGGCAGCAAGCGACAAGTTCACACTCGGCTTAACACTGGACCAACTTTAATAAAGTCACAAAACAATAACTAATAAAGTGGACTGATTTCTTGATGCAACTCACGACTGCAGAAAGGGGATACATCGGGCGGGGTTGGACCAAGTGTAAAAAACAACGAACATGCGGTGCAAGAATGGGATAAGTAACGAGTAACATATCCCATTATTGCGCCAATCTGTAGCAAGGGATAAGTGATTTTCTGTTATAGTTCGGTACCTATTAACTGCACATATCTCGTATTTGCACCAGACAAAAAGACAATATTTTAAAACCTATTTCTGCAATTATCTCATTTTTTCAAATTATGTTACATATCCCGTTCTTGCACCACAGTCTTCAATTACATCAGTATGATACAAGTAAATTACTTAACCTCAGATGAATTAGACTGGGAGTTAGTTACTAGAAATATCAATCCTGAAAATAGGAATGTAGAGGAAAAAAGAAAATTATTTAGAACGCAGTTAAATATAGAGAAGTGTGATTTATCTAAAAGTTCTACATATTTACCAGTTGCTTTAGATAGTCCTCAAGAAATAGATTTTTGTGAAAATAGATTGAAATATCTTAGAACATTAGTTCAGAATTTTGAAGATAAACCTTTGTCCACCACTTATGATAGATTGACTACCAAACTACAACATTTATACCGGAGGTTAGAATACATTGCTACTTCATTAGATGATCAATTTAAAACTAAATGGACTCACCTTAAGGACCAATGGTTAGAATTATCAGTAACAATTTCAGAGGTAGCGGAGGATAAGACTATGCACTTTAATGATTTAATGGCAATGTTAGATCTGTCAGAACAACCTAATCAAAGTAATATTAAAATAGAACAGCCGGTAGGAAATACAGATTCGTTAGTTAACATTAATTACGAAGTACCAATAGAAACAATTAGTCAACACTCTCATAGTTCACCTAAAATTAATAGTCGAAAGGTAGAATTTGATATATCAGAACCAATAAATCAATACACAGAAAGAATGAAAAATTTAAATATAGCACAAGCTCCATCATACAATCATCAAACCGGATTTGTGATGAATTCAGTTAGTGTATCCAAGTGGAATATAAAGTTTTCAGGTAATACTGCTAGTCAGGGTGTTAATTCATTCTTAGAACGGGTAGAAGAACTGAGAGTAGCTAGAAACTTGTCATATGAACAACTGTTCTTAGAAGCAATAGATTTATTTGAAGATCAAGCACTAATTTGGTTTAGGTCAGTTAGAAGTAAGATAAGAAGTTGGAAAGAAATAGTAGAATTACTGAAAAGACACTATTTACCTATGAAGTATTATGGGATGAAATTCGATCTCGTGTACAAGGTGTAGATGAACGTCCTCACATCTTCATAGCAGTTATATTAAATCTGTTCAATAGACTAAATTCAGTTCCTGACGAAGACATACAGTTAAGATACATTAGAAAAAACTTGCAACCATATTATAGTAGTCATCTTACGTTAACTCAAATCATTAGCATAAATTCACTCATTGATTACTGTCGAGATTTGGAAGAGACGAAAGAAAGAAATAAAAAGTTCAGACCAAACTTCTCTTTGGTTAAAGCACCTTTGGAACCCGACTTAGCTTATAGAGCCCAAGCTCAAGTAAAACGTCAAATTCATTCATTTACTATGGGTACCAAGTTGTCAAATAAGTTAACCAATGCTAATAAGAAGGTTTTGTCATCTAGAAAGTTTGTAAGAAATTCTATGAATGTAACTTGTTGGAATTGTAATGAAAAAGGTCACACATATCATAAATGCAATAAAGAACGCACCTTCTTCTGCAATGTTTGTGGTAATCCTAATGTTAATTCTAATGATTGTAATAAATGTAAAGGTCAATTTCGAAAAAACGAGCAGAGACAAGCGTCGTCCGCAGTCCGCGAAGCTTAAGTCCGACGATTCTAAGGGCTGAAAAGTTAAAATGGAATGAATGGTTGAAGAAAGTTTCACGATTTTGTAAAAATTCTCAAACTAATTATACGTTTTTGCATAATCATAAAGATAACCGTCCTTTTATTAAAATTAAAATTAAAAACATTTCCTTGTTAGCTCTTTTAGATACAGGTGCTAATCAAACAATAATAGGCAGCCAAGGTTTATTTTTGATTAATCAACTTAAATTACCTTTAATTAAACCTGGAATACAAATGAATTTACAAACGGCTGATGGAAATTACCAATCTATTCTTGGAATAGTAGAATTACCCATAACTATAGAAGGAAAAACTAGAGTTGTTAGTTGTTTAGTTTCCAATACTATTTCAGCTTCTCTTACCCTTGGAGTTGATAGTTGTTACTTGTTTAACTTGAATACAGATTTTCAGTCAGACCAATTTAAAGTTTCTGGCATGAATAGTTTAAACAAAGTTATTTTAGCAAGGGAAGATCTTTCTCAAGAACAAATTCGTAGCTTAGAAGTAGTTATTGATAAATTTCAGGAAATTAGTGGTCCTAAGCTTGGTAGTACAAATATGGTAGTTCATCGCATTGATACCGGTGATGCTAAACCTATTAAGCAAAGATACTATCCAATGTCCCCTGTTATGTTAGAAGCGGTAAATAAAGAAATTGATGAAATGTTAAAGTTAGATGTAATTCAAAAATCTTTTTCACCATGGAACTCTCCTATTGTCATGGTAAAGAAAAGAAATGGTTCACTGAGATTCTGTTTCGATGGTCGTCAGTTGAATAAGGTTACTAAGAGAGATGCGTATCCTTTACCTTATGTTAATGGTATTCTTGATAGATTACAAGATGCTCGGTTTTTAAGTTCAATCGATCTCCAGAAAGCATTTTGGCAAGTACCACTTTTCTCAGATAGTTGTGAAAAGACTGCTTTTACAGTTCCTGGTAGAGGATTATTTGAATTTAAAGTTCTCCCTTTCGGTCTCAATAACAGTGCTCAAACTTTACAGAGATTAATGGATAATATTTTTGGTCCGGAGTTGGATAATGTATTTGTGTATATGGATGATGTCATAATTATTTCTAAAACATTTACGGAACATTTAAACACGTTAAAACAGGTTTTTAATAGATTGAAGAATGCAGGACTTACTATTAATATAGAAAAATGTGAATTTTGTAGACCTTCATTAACATATCTAGGTTTCTTGATAGATGGAGATGGTTTACGCACAGACCCGTCCAAGGTGGAAGCAATAGTTTCTTTTCCTACTCCAAAAAATTCCACAGAAGTAAAAAGATTTTTAGGAATGGCGAGCTGGTATAGAAGATTCGTTCCAAATTTTTCAACCTTAGCTTCTCCTATGATTCCAAATTGTTTATATACCTACTGCCTTATTCTTCTACATAGGATGTTAATTAACCCCTCTTCACATACTTGAACAAATCATGCTTTAAATTCACATACGATGGATACATGCAACGTTTCGCTTGTAATTAAGCACTACCAAATTTAAATTAAAATTAAAAGCGTTTAATATTCGCATTTCCGCAACAATGGACGTTACAATTGAAATTTCCAATGCGCTTGAACTTGGCAGGATCAACGCGAGCTCTTCGATCGACGCGGCTGGTACGGAAAATCGTTTTCGGCGCTCCCCTGCTTCAATACACGACGAGCTGAGTAGCCGACCACGGCATATAAATTGCAACCTCAGCCTGGCCACCCGAAATTAACCCGGGCTTTCAGCCTATTCGAGTACCAGAAACACACCAGAAAATTTCGAGATTAACTCGAAATAGATTACCAGGTATCCGTTTAAACTCAAATTTGAATCAGCTCATATCTGGAGTCGGATTGAACTGCATTCAAATTTCTCGAGACCTCGCCTGGCCGTTTAAATACAAAGATCCGTTCGAAATTCAAATTTGAATCGGCTTATATCTGGAGTCGGAATAAGCCGCATTCAAATTTTCTTAGGTCCCGTCCGACCGATTGTGTACAACTAATTTACGAATGGTTATCGTAGTAAGTTGGTTGTATTCATTTGCCGGCTTGGCGGTCCGTAGAAGCTCCTAAAATTTAATTAACGTTTTGCTGGACTTCGGCACTCGTCAATTGAATTTATTGTACGGAGAATAAATCAGTTTCAATATCAAACACACTCGAATAAGGAAATGCAAAGATTCAGATTCACGTAAAGCAATAAGGCTAGTACTAAAACTCAATTAAACGTACGTACAGTTGAGTAGGATATTTGCTAAAGATTCTTGAGTGTATATCTTTGAGTATTAAATCCCGGTATGTATTTCTCGATGAAATAGGCTGTTCCCTTAAGGCAGTAAAACAGCGTACTTA